>MU681987.1:0-58060 GCA_026770625.1 Nicotiana glauca | reverse complement strand
GGGGGGGGGGGGGGGGGGGGGGGGAGGGGTGTAGGTAAAAAGGAGGTGTGATAGCCTTTACCTCTTGATCTGCCTTTGTCCATGTGCCTAGGTGAGAGATCACCTTGCCTTGCCACATTTTAAAAATTCTGTGTAGTAGATTCATCATCAAGATCTTTTCCTCTGCCACCATTTAGCTCCTTCACTTCCATTTTTTCCTTTGGTTCTGTCAACTGCTGCTGGACATTAGTAGGAATCATGACTGTGTTTCTCTTCTCCTGAACTGACTGTCCTGTTGTTGCGACTTGTTTATCTGCCATGCTTCTTACATTTTCTTCATTGTGACCCGATTTGATGATGCCTGATACATTAATCCTCCCAGTTCCATCTTCCATATGATCCTTAGTTATTTTAAGTTCCTCTTGACAAGCTGCTAAATCCTTTTCTCTAGTAGGTTTATCAACAACTATGTTGGGTTTAGCTGGAGGTAAAAAGTTGCTAGGGTTAGGACTCAAAATTTTCTGATTATCACTCTCCTTTGTTATTGTCTGCTTATTCTGTCCTTGCTCACTATCTTCCTCGAGGACCCTAATGCATTCACTTGTTGTTTGTTCCTTATTTTTATTGTAGACACTTTGCTGTTCCTGTTCATTTTCTTCATCTGATGATTCCTCTTCTCCACTAGCACCCTCTGGTAGTGCACTTTCATCTGGATCCTCTTCATTTTATTTATTCCAAACTGTTCTACCATCAAACTGCATTCTGCTATCATGATTGGCCACCTTTAACGCTGCATCAATCTTAGTAACCTGCGATGGAATCTCCTGACAAGATTGGTTAGAGTCAACATGATTCTCCTTGAATTTTCTGCTGATCCAAGCTGTTGTACATTCTTTTTGACTGCCTTCACCTATTGCATTCTCCTTTTTATTATGAATAATGTTCTTGCATGTCTTTGTGGTACTTCCTGCTCCAGTAGATTTTGGTGTAAAATGAGATGTTCTAGGTTTAGAGCTCTTGCATTGTTAGTATTAGCTTCTGGTGTGCTAGAGAAATTTCTTTCTTTCATAACAGCCTGTTGGTTATTGTCTTCCTCATCACCATCTTGTTCTTCTAATGCTGCAAACCTGTTATTTATCTGAATTTGTTGATTATCTACTGCATCATCTGAAGCAACTTCCTCTCTTGTTTTTCCATTTACTTGCTGATCATTATTTTGAACAGGTACGATTTCCTTACCTACCGCATCCTTTGACGCTGAAACATTATTTTGAGTATAACTATCAGATCCTTGGAGCTGCTGCCCTTTAGCTGAATCAATAGGTACAATTTCTTTCCCCGTAATCACTCGTTTTCCATTGTTCTTGATACGATTGTATCTAACTTCCTTCCATTGTTCCCAGGTGGATTGACATTACCTACAACTTTCCCACTCGTTAAGATCATCAATGGTCGATTATGATGCAACTAAGTCTGCTCCTTTTTATTTTTAGCACCTTGCTTGCTTTATGATAATGTGATAATTCCGGATGAGATTTCCAGCATTCAAAATAATAATGGCCTTGCAATTTGCATTCCTTGCAATACTTAGGAATCATATCATACTTGATGTTTATCCATTCAGTCCTTGTTTTACCTGAAGCTTCATTAAAAATGTCCATTCTTACATTTTTGGGGTGGTCAGCTAACAAGTATACTAGAACTTTGACCCTCGCACAACTAGATCGTGTTTTATTTATAGTAGCAATGTCCAAATGTAACGGTTTCCCAACAGCCGAGGCAATTGAAAAAATACATTATTTTACAAAGTAAGTGGGTAACAAACCTGGAAAAGAGGTCCAAGCCATAGCCATTGGAGTTTCTTCTCCTACCTTAAATTTCACATCATATATGAGAGGTCGAATTTGGTATTCTTGGCCATTCTTGTCCTTGACGTATTGAGTTTCTTTAGACATAAAATCAACAAAATCCTGCCACAACGTCATATGTATAAGGACATGTCTGTCTCTAAAATAGCCACTACTTCATTCACCTTTTAGTCTACATTGCGATGGTATAATTCGACGAATCTCACTAAGTTCTGGCCATCCATATGCAAACTTACCAACTACTTAATATTGTAGATCCTCAATCACATTCATGCGTTCAACTTCTGCCTCCGTAAACCTAACAACTGGTTAAAATTGCTGCTTTTCGCTCAGGAATAGGATCAATAGTATGTTGTTTTGAAGAGTTTCCATGTACTGTTGCATTTATCACAGCTGGTTTCAAAATGTTCGAGTAGTCTAATGGATTATGTAATGGTGTTGTATTGTTTTGGATTGAAGTGGACGCTTGGGGGGACTGGCCAGCCATTGAAAGAGGCCGGTCGCCAACATTAGAGGCCATGAATGACCTCTATGGCTTGTGATCAGTGTAGTCCAGCTTTAAGCTTAACTATTAATCAAAATAATGCATAAACTTCACTGAACACGAATGTGTGCTACAGGATTTCGTCCACAATATAATTTCGAACTCAACTGATAATGTTCTCAAAAATCAGCTGTTGTACACTACAGTAATCTCAATTTCCCAAATCAAACTGACTGCTACAGTTCTTCGAAACAAATGTGAAGGAAGAAATACTAGATGAATAAAACCCATGATGCTACAGTAACTCATAGAAACTGCTCTCAATTTCTGTAGGTTACACGCCAGAAATGTAGTCGAAACAATTGTTGTCTCTTAGGTCGATTACTCCATGGAGTTTCTCATCACTCCATTGTGATTGAAAATTCAAAAGAGAGCAGAATCGTGCTATTTTCTGATGAAAAGCTGCTTGCTACAGTGATTCGGGAAAATAAGATTTAAGATCTAGAAAAATTAGTAATAGATTTGAAGGTAAAATCAATTGTGGATTGATCACAATGAGAAAGTTGTTCTTTTGGGACCAATATTGTGACCCTACCTTGCTGGAATCTTGAATTATAGATGATGAATAGTGACGGGATGACTATTCATGTTCATCCTAGAGAGAATAGTGACATTCATCCTTTTAAGATTTAATTATGCTTTATATGCATAAAATTGGATCCTTTATTTTTAAATTTCTAACTATGTATTCTAAATCATTTTAGCATTTTAAAATTATTTTAAGAAATTATCTATTATTTTTTATAAATTAAATAGGGAAAAACTAGCTATTTAAATTAAAGCCAAATTGGCTTTCAATTATAGCCAAATTAGGACCCCAATCCCCAGCCCAATTTTACATTTAAAACCTGACCCACGCCCTAATACCCAAACTCGGAACCCCACCTACCCTATTTAATCTCGACCGTTGATCTACCAGATCAACGGTCCACGTGATTTCTTTCATTTTTTAATCTAATGACCCCCCTAACCCAACCCTCATTCGTTCATTTGCACCTCCTCTGAATCCCTCTTCTCCCAAATTATCTCTCAACTCACCCTAACCCTAATCACCATTACCAGCGAGAACCTCCTTCCTATGGTGTTCTCGTGCCTTCTCCGACCAACTCTGGTTTCCTATACTCTATGGGTCTTCGAGTTCATGAGTACTTGAGAAGATATCAAGGAAATCCAACTTGTTCTGGTTTGAAACTCATTCACTGGCCTGTCTCCGGCTATTTTCGTTTGTAAGAAAGGATTTCCTCTTGTTTTTCGTTTGAATCCATGAGTTTTTAACCGAGTTTCTTCACCTTTACTATTTTCTGAAAACCCTAGTTCACTACTGTTTGATTCTTCTCAGATCTTTATAGATATGAGGTGATTCGAGTATTATTAAGCATGTTCCTTTAAAAATCTCTTATTTTAACTAACTATTTCGATTTTAGTCGATCTTTTCTAAACTAGGGTTTCTGAAAGTCCTTTTCTTCAAAACACTTTGTGGTTTTAAGTGTTTAGATCCATGTGTCTATATGTTTTGATTGATTGTGTTGAACCCTAACTAGCCTATTCTAAAACCTCCAGTTTTTGACATTTTGTTTGGATTCTGCACTTGTCCGAGTTATTTGATACATGCTAATGTTCTATGCTTTGATTTACATGATTACTTCTTCGTTAATTAGAATATCTTGTGATTTTATCCTAGTATGCCTCTGTTAGGGTTCAGATTTGATTCTTTCCGTTTATACTTGGCTTATTTGCTTATTCATGGAAAACCTTTATCATTTTTCCTAAATCAGTATTATTTTGAATCCTTATTCACCTATTTACTATGGTAATACCTATATACTGATTTTCGGTTATTTTCCTATTTCTACAACCTGTGATTATTCCTTGCCTTATTTATGATTAACTGTGGTACCTGCTGATTCCTATTGACGGTTCCTTTAATTGAACTTTTGTTCATTTACCCTTAATTACCACCCCGTACATAAGTGTTTAATTTTTTTCCTTAATAATATACCCTGCTCTTTATCATTAACTGGTCGCCCCTTTACTAGAAGAGAACCTTCCTGATTTTTTGCATGATTGATTATGTAATTTTCCCTAATTACTGGATGATTGATTCTTTACCTTATTTTACTCTGCTCTTAACTACTATATAAATGATTCTCTTCCACAGTCTTAAGACACAAACAATTAGTTCAAAAAACACACACACACAAAATGATTCTCTCTTCTCTCTCTCTCTGCTACTTGTGCTAACTGCTTGTCTAGCTGGCTGAAAGCCAAAGCTAGACTTTGGAATTCTTTTTGCTTTACTTTATGCACTTTGCTTCCTTAACTGCTATGTTCCTAGTTCAATTCTGAAAGTCAGCTCTATGTGCTCCATGTATGTTAATCCATGTCTCCTTCTGCACTAGTTTAATGGCTTATGTATTTAATTTCTCTTCTTGTTTACTGCTTTATTCAGCATGTTTAAGTTTTTCCCTCTCTTGTTCAAGTGTGTAATAAACATGTCTGGGTATCACTTGTCTTGTTTGATACTTGGCCAGCATGTCTACTTGATTTCTTGTTTATTCCCCTTAACTGGTATGCCATGTTAGTGTCATAGACTCCTAAATATACTTGGTTAACACTAAGTGGCATGACTAATCATATGTAATAGACCCCTGTCCTCAGCATGACTACTTCCCTACCCTGTCTCTATGTCTTATTACCTATTACTATTCCGATTTCAAGCATGATTTCCTTGTTAAAACTTTGTAGTAGTAGTTTGTGTTTTGGAGGTAAATCAGTTCCTACTTGTTCTTTGTACTGGCTGGTCTATATGCTTCTCTTCTCATCCATGTTTATGTGTTTCTGATTTGAGCTCTCTATGCCTCCAACCCCCAATCTTTGTCTGTAAAGATATTTGTTGTCACGCCCCAAAATTCGAGGGACATGACCGGCGCTCGACCGAGTAACCCCAATCAAGCGGACCTGGGTACCTTTCCTATCCCACGTGTTACCCCACATTTTTCATTTCTTATTAACCAAGTGAAACAACTAATTATAATTGGAACACCTTGTTACAAAAGCATACATAACATGGATAATCTTTAGCGTGGTTTACAACTTACATCGCCCAACTTAAAAAATACATATTTACATAAGTTCTTAACCCACATTGCCTGTCTATGGAGCCTCTAAAGATGAAAGAGGAATAATACAATACTTGCCGGCAACAAGGCTCCGACTATGCCTTTTACAAATACCAAAATAGAATTCCAAAAGACAAGAACAGAAGCGTCATGAGCCACGCAGGGCCCGAAAGAAAAGGGGCTCACCAATTTAGCTGGCAGGAAGTAATGAGGGGCTACGGTCGGTGGACTGGAGTGCCTACTATAGATCTACCTACAATCATAAAATGAATGTAGCACCCCCGACAAAAGGGACGTCAGCACATTTGAATTATACTGGTATGTATGAACAAACATGTTCCAAGTAAACTCAAACCACACATAAGTAGGAAACAGTAATGGATGCAGCAACCAAACACATATGAAGGAACAATCAAGCCAAACAAGTTTACAAACTCTCCTGTTTTCCCCTTCCACAATTTCACTTCAATAGCTTCACAATTTGCTCATATTTTGTTTCAATAGTGATTTCGATCACTTTCCACCCTTATTACCTCGGCCAACCTTATTACCTCGGCCACCCTTATCACCACAACCCACACCTTATTACTTCGTGTTGCGGCGCGCAACCCGATCCCACCGTATAGTTTCAATCCAAAAACAACACAACAACAACAAACAATTCACAAAGGTCAACAACATTACTTCTCAAGAATTAACAACAACAATGTTACAAGTGTTTACATAACCATCAATACTATTTCCATCATATTCAACAACCCATATACGTTTATCGTCACATTGGTAATTGC
This sequence comes from Nicotiana glauca, assembly GCA_026770625.1. Taxonomy (NCBI): domain Eukaryota; kingdom Viridiplantae; phylum Streptophyta; class Magnoliopsida; order Solanales; family Solanaceae; genus Nicotiana; species Nicotiana glauca. Next base: position 51,759 of record MU681987.1, on the reverse strand, counting down.
CCACAACAAGCCATGGATATTGTTACCACAGTTATTCCAGTTGCACTAGTCACAATTTCTTTTAGTCATTTATTCCTCAATTACAACCACATAACACAATCACAACGTACAAATCACAAGAAACTCATAAGTAATTTACGTACATGTCACCTACCAAGCATACGTATATCAAACGAGGCGATTTTACTAGGGTCAAGGTTAGCCATACATACTTCGAACCGAATTTCCTTTTTAACTTCTATTATCAACTCACCAAGCAGTCTAGCAACGTCAATATAGTTCACAAATTAATACACATAATTTAGAATTGAAGTTCACAACTGCTACTCAAACTCATTTAGGTTATTAATCCCTCTTTGAATACTCCTTCACCCCTACCCAATTCCTCCTACTAGATTTTAGGTTTTTACTAGACATGCATGAAGGATTTCAACCATTATTTCAAGGACTAATGCATGAGACTCCCCCTCTTAGTTTAAACCAGAAATTAAATGGGAAAAGGTAGGGATTTTACCTGTAAGGAAAGGGGGTACGAAGATAAGCTTGAAATTTCCCGGCCCGAATGGTTTTGAAGAACTAAATTTTGGAGAAGATGACTTTCTCTCTCAAGACCCTCTCTTCCTCTCTCTTAATTTGTTCAGCAAGATTGTTAAAATGAGGGGGTTGAGGTGTTTTATTGAAAATGGGTTGGGTTTTAAAATATAGAAAAATAGAAGCCCGAGCAAATCTGCGGTTGCATTCTGCGATTGTAGAATCGAAATGCGGTCCGCAGAAATGCGCCAAAAAACCCTGAAGGTCTGCCTGGGTCTGCGACAGGAATGCGGTCCGTATTCCTGTTATGTGGTTGCATTTTGCAGCGCAGAACTGACCTCCACGAATCTTTGAGGAACTTATGAGACGATTATGCGGTCCGTATATTGATTAATGCGATCGCATAAGGGACTGCATTTTCAACATCAATTTTGACAACCTTTCTGCTTCACTCTGTGGCAGAAATGCGGTCCGCATATTGATTATGCGACCGCATAATGGACCGCATTTTTAACATCAATTTTGACAACCTTTCTGCTTTACTCTGCTGTAGAAATGCGGTCCACATAGTTGATATGCGATAGCATTCTGGACCACAGAATGACAATTTTCTGGAAAAATCGATACTTTTGGTTTTTAACTGCAAAATCAGTAAAAAGGGTCCGAACCGCGGCGAGCTTGCGAGCTACTAGGTTTTAAGCACATATTCGGACCTTGGCATTACGAGCTACTAGGTTTTAAGCACAAAATTTTACGGGGCCTTACATTAGTCTTCACTTAGAGTCAAGTAATAACGGGCTCTGAACCCGAGCACTCTAATTTGTCTTTTTGTAATTGTGTGTTTTCTCAGAGTTGCTTACAGAACTACTTTCACTCTTAGCATTTTTAAAATCGATTCTTTTGGTTTTTAAGTGCAAAATCAGTAAAAAGGATCCGAACCGCAACGAGCTTGCTCGCCGTAAAGAATTCTACACATTCCTAACACATATTCGTACCTTGGCACTACGAGCTACTAGGTTTTAAGCACAAAATTTTACGGGGCCTTACATCCTCCCCCACTTAGAATCATTCGTCCTCGAATGAGGATTTTTTTTTTCGAAAATCAGTTGGTTTGAAAAACATGATATGCAGACTTTCAAAATTTTCACTAACTCCCATATTATTAGAAAAATTTCGCCAGAGTTTCCTTTGTATTATAGACATATCTACCTGTCAGAGAACCCCCGAAACATAGTTTTAAAGATCATTACAGGATTACAACCATCCCTACAACTGTCATACAATTTCCTACCTTAACAGTTGCACACATTTGATCACTTAATACATTTTTCTTATGAATCAGTTATCTCAATGAGTTCCACATAATCTAACCATTTGTGCCTTCCGGCAAGGCCAATACCGGTGCTGAGGTCAACCTTGTCTTCAATTCCTAAAAACTCCTCTCACAAGCGTCGGACCATTGGAACTTAACTGCTTTCTGCGTCAATTTAGTCAATGGAGAGGTGAGGGTAGAGAATCCCTTCACAAACCTCCGGTAGTACCCAGTTAAACCCAAGAAGCTACGAACCTCCATCGGGGTCGTAGGTCTAGGCCAATCCTTCACCGCTGCAATCTTCTGGGGGTCCACCTGAATCCCCTCACTGGAAACAACATGACCCAGAAAAGTGATGGACTCCAACCAAAATTCACATTTTGAGAATTTAGCGTACAACTGGTGCTGATAAAGAGTCTGCAAAACTACCCTGAGGTGATAGGCATGATCCTCCCGGCTTCACGAATAAACAAGGATGTCATCAATGAAAACAATCACGAAGGAGTCTAGAAATGGCTTGAAGACCCGGTTCATAAGATCCATAAAAGCTGCCGGGGCATTGGTTAGCCCAAAAGACATGACCAAGAATTCAAAGTGACCAATAGCGAGTTCTGAAAGCGGTCTTGGGAATGTCCTGCTCCCTAATCTTCAATTGGTGATATCCTGACCGCAGATCAATTTTGGAGAAGAATCTTGCACCTTGCAATTGGTTGAACAAATCATCTATCCGAGGCAAGGGATACTTATTTTTGATGGTGAATTTGTTGAGATGCCGATAATCAATACACATCCGGAGTGACCCATCCTTCTTTCTGACAGAACCGGAGCACCCTACGGTGACACACTCAATCGTATGAACCCCTTCTCTAATAAATCCTTCAACTGCTCTTTTAACTCTCTTAACTCTGCTGGCACCATTCTATATGGAGGAATAGATATTGGCTGGGTATCTGGCAATACATCAATCCCGAAATCAACCTCTCTATCTGGTAGGATTCCCGGAAGTTCGTCTGGAAACACTTCAGGAAACTCGTTCACAACCGGCATGAACTCGAGGGAAGACATTTCTGATGTGGTGTCCGCCACCCAAACCAAATGATAGATACATCCCTTTTAATAATCTTTGAAGCTTTAAGGTAGGAAATAAACCTACCCTTCGGCACCACACCATTTCCTTTCCACTCAGCAACTGGCTCATTAGGAAAATCGAGCCTCAGGATTCTCGTTCGGCAGTCAAGTTTGGCAAAACATGCGTAAAGCCAGTGGTATGGGCTGCTATTGTCTCAGCAGGCGAGAACTGGTCCATGAACGCATTTACAAACTCATCCCATTTGGCCGGAGGTCCTCCCTCCCCATGGGAGTCTCCCATATCTCGAACCATGAATACGCTGCTCCCTTCAACCTGTATGATGCCAACTCAACTCCCTCCGTCTCTGAAGCTTTCATAACTCGGAGGGTCTTATACATTTCATCAAGGAATTCCTGCGGATCGGCCGCTGGATCTGTGCCTGAGAATTCTGGAGGGGCTAGCCGCAAAAACTGGTTAACTCTGGAACTGGTTGAACATCCCTGTCCACTAGAGGATGCAGGGGCATCTGGGATCTCTGGGCCTGAGCAGCCACTAACTGGGTCACATGCAGATGGCTCCTCTAAGGTCCCCATCAGAAGCCTCGAGACCAGGAGCTGGGATGGGGCTCGAATCAGGAATATCGGCGGGAGGTATAGTGGCACCCTCTGCCACTGCAGGAATAGGAACATGCTGGTCTGGGACAGACAGGCCGGGTAGGTTCAAGGCCGGGGAGTCACTCTCACCCACAGCATCGGGTACAAGATTCATAGCTTCACTTGTGGAATTGGCCCCAAGGCCGAGTCTAGCTCTCTTCTTAGGTGCCATTACTGAAAAAGTTCGGAACAAAGTACGAGTTAGATATAGATACTTTCACATTTCACTTCACCACACGATACAGAATAACAAAGAAGTGGGAAAATTTCCTAAATGTCCATGCAGCCCCCCACTTATAGATATGGTCAACTTCACACCGATAAGTAGGGCTCTACCAGACACGGCTCCGAGACATCCTAGGACTCCTTTAAAACTTTAGGCTCTGATACCAAGTTTGTCACGCCCCAAAATTCGAGGGACATGACCGGCGCTCGATCGAGTAACCCCAGTCAAGCGGACCTGGGTGCCTTTCCTATCCCACGTGTTACCCCACAATTTTCATTTCTTATTAACCAAGTGAAACATCTAATTATAATTGGAACACCTTGTTACAAAAGCATACATAACATGGATAATCTTTAGCGTGGTTTACAACTTACATCGCCCAACTTACAAAATACATATTTACATAAGTTCTTAACCCACACTGCCTGTCTACGGATCCTCTAAAGATGAAAGAGGAATAATACAATACTTGCCGGCAACAAGGCTCCGGATATACCTTCTACAAATACCAAAACAGTATTCCAAAAGACAAGAACAGAAGCGGCATGAGCCACGCAGGGCCCTGAAAGGAAAGGGGCTCACCAATTTAGCTGGCAGGAAGTAAAGAGGGGCTACAGTCGGTGGACTGGAGTGCCTGCTATAGATCCACCTACAATCATAACACGAATGTAGCGCCCCCGACAAAAGGGACGTCAGTACATTTGAATACTGGTATGTATGAACAAACTTTTTCCAAGTAAACTCAAACCACACATAAGTAGGAAACAGTGATGGATGCAACAACCAAACACATAAGAAGGAACAATCAAGCCAAACAAGTTAACAAACTCTCCTGTTTTCCCCTTCCACAATTTCACTTCAATAGTTTCACAATTTGCTCATATTTTGTTTCAATAGTGATTTCGATCACTTTCCACCCTTATTACCTCGGCCACCCTTATCACCACAACCCACACCTTATTACTTCGTGTTGCAGCGCATAACCCGATCCCACCGTACAGTTTCAATCCACAAACAACACAACAACAATAAACAATTCACGAAGGTCAACAATAATACTTCTCAAGAATTAACAACAACAATGTTACAAGTGTTTACATAACCATCAATACTATTTCCATCATATTCAACAACCCATATACATTTAGCGTCACATTGGTAATTTCCCACAACAAGCTATGGATATTGTTACCACAGTTATTCCAGTTGCACTAGTCACAATTTCCTTTAGTCATTTATTCCTCAATTACAACCACATAACACAATCACAATGTACAAATCAAAAGAAACTCATAAGTAATTTAGGTACATGTCACCTACCAAGCATACGTATATCAAACGAGGCGATTTTACAAGGGTCAAGGTTAGCCATACATACCTGGAGCCGAATGCCCTTTTTAACTTCTATTCTCAACTCACCAAGCAGTCTAGAAACGTCAATATAGTGCATAAATTAATACACATAACTTAATCCCTCTTTGAATACTCCTTCACCCCTACCCAATTCCTCGTACTAGATTTTACGTTTTTACTAGACATGCATGAAGGATTTCAACCATTATTTCAAGGACTAATGCATGAGACTCCCCCTCTTAGTTTAAACCAAAAATTAAATGGGAGAAGTTAGGGATTTTACCTGTAAGGAAAGGGGGTATGAAGGTAATCTTGAAATTTCCCGGCCCGGATGGTTTTGAAGAACCAAATTTTGGAGAAGATGACTTTCTCTCTCAAGACCCTCTCTTCCTCTCTCTTAATTTGTTCAACAAGATTGTTAAAATAAGGGGGTTGAGGTGTTTTATTGAAAAGGGGTCGGGTTTTAAAATCTAGAAAAATAGAAGCCCGAGCAAATCTGCGGTCCCATTCTGCGATCGCATAATCGAAATGCGGTCCGCAAATTGGACCGCAGAAATGGGCCCAAAAACCCTGAAGGTCTGCCTGGGTCTGCGATAGGAATGCGATCCGCATTCCTGTTATGCAGTCGCATTTTGCACCATAGAATTGACCTCCACAAATCCTTGAGGAACTTATGCGATGATTATGGGGTCCGCATATTGATTTATGCGATCGCATAAGGGACCACATTTTCAACATCAATTTTGACAACCTTTCAGCTTCACTCTGCGATAGAAATGCGGTCCGCATATTGATTATGCGATCGCATTTTCAACATCAATTTTGACAACCTTTCTGCTTCACTTTATGGCAGAAATGCGGTCCGCATAGTTGATATGCGACCGCATTCTGGACCGCAGAATGACAATTTTTTGGAAAAATCGATTCTTTTGGTTTTTAAGTGCAAAATCAGTAAAAAGGGTCCGAACCACGACGAGCTTGCGAGCTACTAGGTTTTAAGCACATATTCGGACCTTGGCACTACGAGCTACTAGATTTTAAGCACAAAATTTTACGGGGCCTTACATTTGTCTTCACTTAGAGTCAAGTAATAACGGGCTCAGAACCCGAGCACTCCAAGTTGTCTTTTTGTAATTGTGTGTTTTCTCAGAGTTGCTTACAGAACTGCTTTCACTCTTACCATTTTTTAACTGTGACTATTTCTAAAAACTTTATTCACTCCTGAAAGTTCTACTTAAACATTATTTTACTAAGTTCTATGTTAAGCCCTTCCACTCTACTCTTAGACCACTAGGTTCTGCCCCTTTTGTGTGAGCCTTGCCTTGGAACTCTTACATTCCCTCTGAACTTGGACATATAAAATCTGGCCTTCCCACACTGCACTTACTCTGTCTTGGTTATGCAATCTGGGTGTGAGCATTGTTTCAGATCCCTAGAGGTCCTTAGGGAACTCTAAGACACCCAGATATGAGAAAGACTATGGAAGAATCTTGGCACTTGAGGTGATTTATTACAAAAGTTAGGGAGGAAGTCCTAATCAGGCGCTGAAAGTTTGGGCCTAATTCAGGCTCTCTATAGTGTAATTTTTACTGTTCTTATGTAATTCATTTTAGTATTGGTATGTAATAATAATTTGTAAATGACTCTGGATTGGATAGTGAAAAGGGGTGGGTAATATGCATGCTGTAGTACAATCCAGGGTAGAAATCATGTTTCTAGGTTTACCTTCTCTATGCGCAATAGCAGGCATGTTTAGGTACAACATGCTAAGCATGCCATGCATTAGATGTCATGCTATTTAGGATTTATATGTATTGTTTTCAGCATCTCATCCACACTTAGAAATCTTGTCTATAGGATAGATAATAACAATAAAATAAGCTTATATAATGTGATTCTGCCCATATAAACATGTTCTGAAATTTTCATTTAGAAATCTTGCCTTAGGGTAAACGTGCTAACATAATTTGTTATTCATGCACTCATCATATTGCAACCATGCTCCACACTTAGAAATCCTGCATTAGGTAATCGAAATAAAAAACTATCACTCCTGCCTATTTTTAAACTGTACATAACTCGATATGCATTTAGAAATTCTGTTTGAGTTATTATGCATCATGCTACATTACACATCATGTTATAGGATCACACTTATCCAATCACACCTAGTCTAAATACAGTGGTATAAACAATCGTCCTATTCTAAACAAACTTGTAATTAGTCTCCGATTGTTTGCAACATTTAGAATTGCATGATATTAGGTATAACAACCTGGAATTATTAACAAATATGAATAACTGCTATATGTTATTATGCGCCTAGTCAAGCCTTAGGTAACCAACTTTAAAATAAAACCAGAACCATCTTTGTGATTAGTGTTTAACTGTCAATGTGTTAAAATCAGTAGGCAAGCCTGATTCAGACTTCTTTTCTAAGTCATGTAGCAAATCTAATTCTAGTGTTACTACTTCAATACCTTGTTAGGATCTGAATGTGGACCTTATCTTTGTATGAGTCGTGTTGTCTATGTACATTACTTGTGGAGGTATATCCGAGCCTTTTATCTGATTTTTGTATTTTGCCCCTAAATGCCGTCCTATGTGTTCTTGTTTGTCGCCTAGTATTTTTCCTTTAACTTTGAGGGTCTGCCTAGAACTCCCCTTTTATAGGATAGGAGTCCTAAATTACTCCGGGACTAATAGGAAGGGATGGGTAACAACATGCAATAAGGGGCGAGACCAACCTTCGCTTTATTTACCTTCACGGGACGGGAATGGGTAGATATGAATATGATGATCGTTGCATTAATACCACGTGTAGCCCCTATTTGGGGAGTGTCATATCGGGTATTGCATTTATATGATCCATATTATAAACAAACCTAGGACGCCCTCTTTCATTCAAGAATATGCTTTTATTGTAATTCTTTTCAAAATTTCGCTTTTCACTAATTGTTTTCCAAACACTTGTGTATTTAAATTTAAATCCCCTACTATTTGAGCCATATTTGTTTATTTTCTAACTGTACAAATTCACAAAAACTGTCTGGCCGGGAACCACACAAGTGGATCCTGAGGGGTGCCTAACACCTTCCCCTTAGGATAATATCAAGCCCTTACCCTATCTCTAGTTACCAAACGTAGTTATAAATGAACCTTATAGGTGCCCTAATGCACCTTAAATCGTTAGGTGGCAAATCTTCAAAAATGCAAACCCCTTTCCCAAAATGAATGAGTTGTCCCATACCAAAAATGTCATAAACCCGATTCCGTGAGAAAAAAGGAGGCGCAACAGCATGGCGACTCTACTGGGGAATATTAGGATTTTACCATTTCATACCTTTTTTGTGAATTTGTACCCTCCCTATGTTCAATTATTTGTTTAATTTCTTTAAAAATTTAATTTCTTCTTCAAAAGTGAAACTGGCATACCTTTCTTGTTTCCTTCCTTTATAACGGCTTTAAATTATAAAACTGCTGTATTTATTGCTTTTTTAACGTGCAAATATATGTAAACATGCTTTTAATTATTGCATAATCATTCTTAAAATCATACTCCACTCGTGCCAAACATATACTATAGCAACGTTTGATGAGTTGTTGCGCCCTTCCTATATCATTTCCCCCTAAATTCGGAAAGGCTTATTTGTGGCTAAACTAGTTGATCATCGGTGCAGTCGACAGTTTCGTGCCCTCCCCCTTGTGTTTTCCGCTCAAGGGTACCAGTCTAAAACCCCTTAGAAACCTTACTCTGTTTAAATTGTGCATGCATCATGGTCAAACCTAGCCGGGTCAGTTATATTGTCCGCATAATGATCCTTTAAATAGCCTTGTCCAAAAGTCTACTGGGTTTCCCTAAACCCAAACGGACATCATCACGTTCTGTGCATTTATTTGGAGAACTAAATGCTTCAAGCTAATTGTTGATGTTAAATAGTTGAGTCTGGTAGGGGTCAGGGCCTAACCTTGTTTGCCTTGAAGAAATATAAGGCACGAAGTCTACAGATTCGGCATGGTCACCAACATCCACTCAAGATTGCTAACTTGGTGGGAAGATTTACATTCTAGCGACAAAAACCTTGTTAGAAAATATCTGGGTAATCTACCATCCCTCCTGGAGATCCGGCCTAACAACATGATAATAGAAGCTGCTACCTTATTTTAGGATTGTGAAAGGGTCGTGTTCCGCTTTGGGGACATCAAAATGACACCTTTGCTAGAGGATATAGGAGGACTGCCTGTTCTAGTATGGGAAATACCGGGTTTGCTAATGCCTAAGAACCGCAAAGGCAAGGGTTTCCTAAAAAAGATGTGTTTGAAGAAGAATGCAGAATTGGTATGCCTAAAGGAATCATACATCATTTTTGACTATCTGTATGAAAGGTAAGGTTACAAAAAATCATATTGTTCCTACCATGGCGAGTTTGCCATCACGTCCTTGGGACATATCTATCTTAGGGTATTCGTCTTCATGTTTTAATTCTTGGGTCCGATTGTGTTTCCAATAAAGAAAGGGAGAATCCATACTAGGATGGCTATGGTAACCAAGACCCTAATGGAGGGGATTGGTGGGCAGACATTCAGCATTGTACCCATGATAATTGCAGACATATACCAAGCCTTAGAGAAGTGTTAAAGAGAAGCGAAACACTTCGAAGGATGCAATCTACTACTTCATCTTTGGCTCATAGAACATCTCCAAAAGGGTGAATACCGACAAGAGATTCAGTGAAGGGCCTGGGACGATCACATCAATTTCCACCACCCAAAGCGAATGAATTACATCCCCGACATGTTCCCTCATCCTGAGAATACCAAAGGATGGGTTGAGCTCTTTGATAATTTGACTGAAGAACACGTTCAATGGATGTTCGAGTGGTTTCCGATAGAGGTGTTCATCGCCTGATCCAGAGATGTACCTTTCCTGATATTGATTGGTCTAAGAGGAACATACCCTTACGTCCCTCTTCAAGTTATGAGGCAAGCAGGTAGGAAGCAAGTCATAACCATGGTCGACAAGATGAGCCATCTTCGAGCTAACTTCCAAAATGATGATAGTCCCCACAAGTGCCAAGCCCAACACATGTGGCATTGCAAGATCGTAATGGGGAAAGACACCATCGAGTCAGACAGATATCATGCCGGTTGTATCCCTTTCTATTCGGGTTGGTTGGAAGATAATTGGGATGGTTTGGGCTAGCCAGGGTTCATCCGAGATCACAGAATCTTATATGAAAAGGCCAAGGCGCAAGGCAAGTACAACCAACTACGAAAAAGGATCCGTGAATGCGAGAGCAAACACCGCGAGATACATGAATCCAACCAGAAGCTGATCGAGGAATGGAAAGACGTGGCTATTAGTGCTAGCAAAAGGCTAGGATACTTGGAGCGAGGCATAGTAGAACTGAAGGGGAAATTTCTCAAAAGGGTTGAAGATTGTCAAAAGGCCGAAGGGATAAAAGGTGGACATCTAGCCAAAGCATACCTGTTGCTGGGACTTCGTGAATTGGGGAAGCTCTTCGACGAAGCCAAGGATGTCGAATCTTGGGAAGGTCTTTCTGGGACCAAATAGATAGGAATTTACCTTTTCGCATTATGAATGTAATAAGGCCAATGGCCATTAGTGACTTTTATTTCTTGCTTATTTAGTGTCGTTTTGGGATTTGCCTACTTTTATCAATAAAATGAGGCATTTAGCATTAAAATTTCTCCAAGTTTATTTGTCGCTAGGCTGACCTCGGGCACAAAGAGGTTCCCAAATTAGGACACACTTTACATTCCCCGCACTATGTGTTTAAATACTTCAATACTTTTTATAATCCTCACTGACTTGATTACCTTTTGTTTTATTTTTGTTTCATTATTACCCTCTCCAAAGGTTAGTTCTTGCACTCTACATCATCATCTTATTTCACTAGATCCGGGGGCCCTCCACCCACTTATCCTCCGAGTCCCATTAAAGGCAAGGATAAAGGAAAGAATAAAATGGAAGATTTGAAAAACATCAGGAAGGAGAACACATCTAAACGAGTAGAGGCCACTGATGGCCATGGTATTCGGGTTCCTAACGAGAATGTATCACAACTTGAATAGAAATTGTTGAAGTTCCAGGAAGAGCTCGATCAGGTTCGGAATCTGGCAAACCTGTCATTTTCCCTCAGCACCCCAAATACCAACTTCCCTAATGTTCAAAACCTTATACCTCCTCAAGATAAACCAAAATAATAGAATCATCCCGCTTATCACCATCACGCTGCTCCACTAAAGAACCAATGTAACACCTGCCATACACCAAACAACATTCGACTACTCACCCCAGAACCTCAAAACTCCACAAACGACCATTTCCACACCCATACACCAAGCCACCATAACAATTCTATCTACGTGAAGACCATGCCACTCTCCACCCAACCTATCTCATGCACACCTGAGTCTGATGAAACAGATCTGCTTATCAGGAACTTGGCCGAGGAACTTAAGAAACTGACCAGCCGGATTCAGGGCGTTGAGGGAAGCAAATGAATCGAGGGGCTGAACTACGATGACCTTTACATATAGCCTGATGTCAAACTGCCTGAGGGGTACAAACCTCATAAGTTGGAAATGTTTGATGGTACGGGTGATCCAAGGGTCCATCTGAGGACATATTGCGACAAGCTGGTTGGAGTAGAAAAGGATGAAACGATCCACATGAGGATGCTCATGAGGAGTTTGAAAGAAGATGCCTTATCTTGGTACATCAGCCAAGATCCCAAGAAGTGGTCAAGATGGATAGGCACGACATCTGATTTTATAGACAGGTTCAAGTTTAATACAGAGAAAGCACCAGACGTATTCTATATCCAGAATTTAAAGAAGGAGCCCACAGAGACGTTTCGCGAGATGCTACTCGCTGGAGGTCCAAAGCTGCTAAGGTCAGACCCGCCTTAGAAGAGGAACAAATGAACAAGTTCTTTGTCCGGGCTCAGGATGCAATACTATGAACGACTGATGATGATTGAGAACCACAAGTTCTCCGACATTATCAAATTAGGTGAAAGAATTGAAGAAGGTATCAAAAGTGGTATGATTACAAATTTTGAAGCCTTGCAAGATACGAATAAGGCTTTACAGTCCTGTGGTGTGTCCATGAAAAGGGACGTAGGGGCCGTGATGGTTGCACAAAGGACCAAGTCTCCCCTAAAATACCAAGCTTAACCAACACCTCCACTCACGTACCAACCAACCACAAATTACCAAGCAACCTCATACCAAGCTCCACTACCAACTTATAAGTCATCTCCACCACCTACATATCAACCTACTTCACCCAGATACTCCCTACCCGCTCATGTCTACCAATATTACACTGCTCAACCATCCCATTATCAATCACCCCCTGCATGCTAGAATTTCCCTAGAACCCCACCTAATTTTGATCACAAACTTCCAAAATAATATACAACCATCCGCAGAACCCATCAACCAGCTGTATGAGAGGCTCAAAGTTGCTAGTTATGTCACCCCCATCCTTGCTACAACCCTTGAGAATCCTTCTCAGTGGGTTAACCCAAACAAGTCCTGTGAATACCACTCCTGCATGAAAAGGCACACCATCGATGAATACCGCTCCTTGAAAGACAAGATACAGTCTTTGATTGATAACAAGATCATTGTGGCAAAAGAACCCGCTCCAAGTGTTTGCAAGAACCCTCTACCAGACCATAAGGGTTGAGGTATCCACATGATTGAAGTAGAAGATGACTGGGCTCCTGAGGGATCAATCGGGTTGATCATAGAAGGTGATGACCCAAAGAAACCAAAATTTACTCCCAATCCGATCATAGTCCAGATCCAACCATCCGAGGACGCTGAGGTGAATATGTCTATACCTCTTGACCATCACCCGCAAAGACACCAGCACCAATTGAGGTTAAATTCATGCTTCCGGCAAATGCACCCGCACCATTTGAGGTTGTAGCCTTGCCACCAAGGGTACATGTTCCATTCGAAGTGAGGATATCAGTACCGGTCCCAGTGGCGATGTCTACCATGACACCCTTCTATATAAATGCTATACCCTAGGACTATACAGCCGAGGTGAGAAGGAAGGGCAAGGTCAGGATTGAAGAAGCTATCGCAGCACAGGGTATGACAAGAACTGGCAGAGTCTATACCCCTGAACACCTAGCCGAATCAAGCAAATCGGCCTCCAATCGGCCGCCCCTCATTGAGACAGGTCCGGATGAACTTTGGAGGAAAATACAGGCCAAGGAATATTCGGTCATCGACCAATTAAACAAGATGCCATCACAAATATCCATTCTCTCTTTGCTGTGAAATTCCAAGACGCACAAGAATGCATTGTTAAAGATGCTAAATGAAGCGTACATACCAAGTAACATCACTGGCAGGGAAATGGCTAATATGGTAGGACAAGTGCTTGAAAGCCATAAGATCACCTTTTTTAAGGACGAGCTGCCACCTGAAGGGCTGGGTCACAAAAAAGCATTGCACATCTCCGTGAAATGCAAAGATTATTTCATCACCAGGATCCTGATCGATGGAGGTTCCTGTCTTAACATTTGTCCGCTGGTAACACTCAAGAAGTTGGGCAAAAGGCTGCATGAGATAAAGGATGGAGTAATCAATGTGAAATCTTTCGATGGTTCTCAGAGGTCCACCATTGGTGAAAATAGTCTATGCCTGCAGATGGGACCGACCTGGTTCGAGGTCGATTTCCAAGTGATGGATGTACCAGTGTCTTACAACTTGCTGCTGGGGCTATAGCATCAAAGCTGCATCAGGTAGAAAATTTTGAATGGAATCACCAGGAAGTGATCATTCACGACAATGGTAGCTACCCTATATACAGTCGCTAGACCATTCCGGCGATCGAGGGAAGAAGGAAGCTGGGTGGAGAAAACTATCACCACATCGAGTGGGTCAATGATGTCGACAAATGCAAATGGTGGGATAGAAAAATCGAGAGTATACTGAGCTGGAGTGGGTACGAACCTGACAAAGGGCTCAGCAAGAACCTCCAAGGAATCTCAAAACCCATAAAACTCAAGAAACATGGCACTACCTTCGAGTATAGATATGAATACACATGGGAAGAATTCAATAGCTGGTCGCCACCATGGCGCGGTCCTTTCGACCCACTAGAGCAGCCAATCCCGCATCTGGAGCAGACCTTCCAATAGGCTAACATTATTTATGTGTTAGATGAAGAAGAAGCACTTACAGCAGTGAGGAACTTGTTTCCAGAGGACAGTAATATGAACTATTGCGTTATTCTTGAGGAGGAGGGGGAGGAAGGCTCTTTCATACAGGCTCTGAGTAGAGGGGCACATCTCAATAATTGGACCATCAGGACAACCAGAGCCCGATGAGCCTCGGGGTAGCAATGCTAAAAACAAGCATTATTCACTATTTTATTTACTAAATGATTTTCTTTTCGCATTTTTCCATTCTCGCAATAAGATCTTCGATTTTCAAAACATTTATTTAGTTTATCAAAAACATGTTTGATTTTCTTATGAATTAATATTTGTTGCTATTTTTTTTCCTCCTTACTTTACTAGTACATCATTACTATCACTTATCTTGATGAATCAATAACTGTGACATGCAATGAGACAACGTAACAAACGGACGTTGATTCAGAGGAAGATGACATACCTGACGAGATTGTCAAAGAAGTTGAGAATTTTGAGAACAGACCTAAGTCCAACCTGGACGAGACCGAAATTATCAACCTAGGAAATGCAAAAATGTCAAGGAAATGCGAATCAAAATTCACCTATCGCCATCAGAGAAGAAAGAATACACAGAATTTCTAAAGGAGTATGAGGATACATTCGCCTGGTCGTATGATGACATGACTGGTCTGAGCACATCTATTATGGCTCACAAACTGCCAATCGATCCAATGTGTCCGCCGGTAAAGAAAAATCTCATAAAGTTCAAGCCTGATATGAGTTTGAAAATCAAGGAAGAAGTCACCAAGCAAGATCAAAGCTAAGGTTCTCAGGGTAGTAGAATACCCGACATGGTTAGCCAATATTGTGCCAGTGCCAAAGAAGGATGGGAAGATCAGAGTCTGTGCCGACTACCGGGATCTCAGCCAGGCAAGTCCGAAAGATGACTTCCCTTTACCAAATGTACATATCCTGATTGACAACTGCACTAAGCATGAGTTATAGTCATTCATAGATTGTTTCGTTGGTTATCATCAGATTTGGATAGATGAGGAAGATGCTGAGAAAATGACTTTTATTACAACGTGGGGAGTGTACTATTACAAGATGATGCCATTCGGCCTAAAGAATACATGGCCACCTACATGAGGGCCATGACTACCATCTTCCATGATAGGATACACAATGAAATAGAGGTATATGTGGATGATGTTATTATGAAATCCAAGAAGGCCGCTGACCACATAGAAGATCTGCGGAAGTTCTTTAATAGACTGCGGAGATATAACCTAAAACTAAACCCCGCAAAGTGCGCCTTTGGTGTTCCTACTGGGAAATTGCTTGGGTTTATTGTGAGCTGCCAAGGAATATAATTGGATCCATCAAAAGTCAAAGCCATTCAGGAAATACCACTGCCAAAGAACAAGAAGGCTGTGATGAGTTTCTTGGGAAGGCTTAACTACATCAGCCAATTCATAGCGCAATCTACAGTTATCTGTAAGCTAATCTTTAAGATGTTAAAGAAGGATGCTGTCACCAAATGAACCGATGAATGCCAAAAGGCCTTCGACAAAATCAAGGAGTACCTGTCAAAACCACTAGTCTTAGTCCCACCCGAGCCGGGTAAACCCTTATTACTCTACCTTAAAGTGTTAGATGGAGTTTGTGACTGCGTTCTGGGGCAGCATGATGAAACAGGGAGGAAGGAACAAGCCATTTATTATCTCAATAAAAAGTTCACCCCGTATGAGGCCCGATATTCTCTATTAGAATGCACCTGTTGTGCTTTGACTTGGGTAGCTCAGAAGCTGAGACATTACTTCTGCGCCTATACTACATACCTCATATCGAGAATGGATCCTTTGAAGTACATCTTTCAGAAGCCCATGCCCACTAGCAAGCTAGCCAAGTGGAAAATCCTGTTGAGTGAGTTCGACATTGTTTACGTGACTCAAAAAGCGGTCAAGGGACAAGCACTGGCAGACCACCTTACTGAAAACCCCGTGGATGGAGGATACGAACCCCTGAAAACAAATTTTCCTGATGAAGAGGTATCTTTCATAGGAGAAGACATTGCGGAGTCCTATGATGGTTGGAGAATGTTCTTCGATGGAGCGGCAAACTTCAAAGGAGTTAGCATAGGAGCAGTCCTAATATCAGAGACCGGTCAGCGTTATCCGATGTCTGCCAAACTCAGGTTCCCCTACACCAACAATATGGCCGAGTATGAAGCTTGCATCTTAGGACTCAAATTAGCCATTGACATGAATGTTCAAGAGCAGCTAGTGATTGGAGATTCAGACTTACCTATACATCACGAGGAGATTGGGAAACCAAGAACTCCAAGATACTCCTGTATCTACATCACGTACAGGAATTGAGAAAGAGGTTCACAAAGACGGAATTCCAGCATGTTCCCAGAATCCATAATCAGTTCACCGATGCATTGGCTACTCTATCATCTATGATACAACATCCCGACAAGAATTTCATTGATCCCATTTCGGTAAAAATCCATAATTAGCTAGCTTATTGTGCCTATGTTAAAGAGGAAGCAGACGAAGAACCTTGGTTTCATGATATCAAGGAATATTTAGCAAAAGGAGAATACTCAGAGCTTGCAAATCCTACTCAGAAACGCACAATTCGGAGACTATCTAACAACTTCTTTCACAGCGGAGGAATCCTATATAGAAGGACTCTCGATTTAAGATTATTAAGATGTGTCGTCTCATAGGAAGCATCCAGGCTACTAGAGAAATTCATGCTGGGACCTGTGATCCACATATGAATGGTTTTGTCTTAGCAAATAAGATACTCCAGGCTGGTTATTTTTTGATGACTATGGAAACAGACTGCATCCAGTACGTCCGAAAATGCCATCGCTGTCAGATACATGCAGACATGATAAAGGTACCTCCAAGCAAGCTCAACACAACAAGCTCACCATGGCCGTTCGCCGCCTGGGGAATGGACATTATTGGACCAATCAAGCCTGCTACTTCTAACGGACACAGGTTTATCCTTGTAGCCATCGACTACCAAATAGGTCGAACTAGCATCTTACAAAGCAGTGACTAAGAATGTTGTGGCAGACTTTGTCCGCGACCGCATTGTTTGTCTATTCAGGATCCCAGTGTCAATCATTACTGATAATGGCTCCAACGTCAACAACGACTTGATGAAAGCTATGTGAAAAACTTTCAAGATGAAACAAAATAATTCCACAGCCTACAGGAGTCAGATGAATGGAGCTGTAGAAGCCGCCAACAAGAATATCAAGAAGATATTGAGGAAAATGATAAGGAATCACAGATAGTGGCACGAGAAGTTATCATTTGCTCTACTGGGATATCGCATCCGCACATCCACTGGGGAAACTCCCTACATGCTGGTTTACGGTATAGAGGCTGTCATTCCCACTGAGGTAGAAATTCCTTCCCTAAGGATCATACAAGAAGATGAGCTCGACGATGCAGAGTGGGTAAAAAGTCATTATGAGCAACTAGCCCTTATAAACGAAAAGAGAATAAATGTAGTCTACTATGGTCAACTCTATCAGAACAGAATGTCCAGATCCTTCAACAAAAGAGTAAAGCCAAGACAGCTCACACCGGGGCAGCTGGTGTTAAAGAAATCTTTTTGCATCAAGATAAAGCCAAATAGAAGTTCTCTCCCAACTGGTAGGGTCCATACATTGTTCACTAGGTTTTGACCGGAGGAGCCCTTATACTTGTAGAAATTGACGAAGAAGTATGGCCAAAGCCGATTAATTCATATGCAGTCAAGCGTTACTATGTGTAATCTCTATGCTTTCCTTGTATGATATAAATTGAACTATGCCTGACCTAATTCCCCTTTAAGAGGGGATACTATCACACCCCAAAACTGAGGGACATGACCGGCGCTCGACCGAGTAGCCCCAGTCAAGCGGACCTGGGTGCCTTTCCTATCCCACGTGTTACCTTGTGTTTTCATTACTCATTAATCAAGGGAAATAGCCACTTATAGTTTAAACACCTTTTTACGAGATATACATAACATACATGGTTACTTAACGTGGTTTACAAGTTACACTGCCCAAATACAAGATACATAAGTACATAACCCACACTCCCTATCTACGGAGCCTCTAAGGATACAAAAGAGTTTTACAATACTTGCCGGTAACAAGGCTCCGGCTATACCTTACACACATACCAAATATAATACTCTGAGAAGAAAAGTGCCATAAGCCACGTAGGGCCCCGAGAGGAAATGGGCTCACCAATTCAGCCGATGGGAAGCGAAGGAGTGCTACTATCAGTAGACTGGAGTACCCGCTATAGAACCACCTATAATCATAACACGAATGTAGCGCCCCCGATGTCAGTACATTTGAATTGTACTGGTATATATGAACAAACTTTACCCCAAGTAAAATCAAACAGTACACAAGTAACAAACAGTAATAGAATCAACGATCAAATGCACGTGAAAGGAACAACCAAAGCCAAACAAGTTTCACAATCTCTCCTTTTCCCCTTTAAACACTATTCCATCACATCAATGATTTCACAACTTCCACATATTTTTATTTCAATAGTGATTTCGATCACTTTTCCACACTTATTACCTCAGCCACCCTTATCACCACAACCCACACCTTATTACTTCGTGTTGTGGCACGCAACCCGATCCCACAGACAATCACATTTCACACAACAACGACAACAATTCACAAAGAATTTTCATAACCATCAATACCATTTTCATCATATACAACAGCCCGTATACAATTTAAGTCACAACGATACCCAGGACAAGTCACATATGATATTACCACAGTTATTTTAATTGCATCAATTATGATTTCTTTCCATCATTTGTTACACAGCTCTTATCACATAAACACGTTCACACATACACACACACTTGGTTTGATTCCATTTACTCACACCATTATATCGAGAAACTTAACCAACAACTTTCAAGGCATATTAATCACAAGAATTCACAAATAGTCCACATAAGTAACACATACCAATTACTCGTACACCAAACAACGGGACTTTACAAAGGTTAAAGTTAGCCATACATACATGGAATCGAATTTCCCTTTTTACTTCTACTTCAGCTCACCAAATGCCTAGTACAATCAATCTAGTTCACAAGTTAACACATATATTTTAGAATTGAAGCTCACAATTACTACCCCAACTTATTTAGGTTATCAACCGCTCCTTTTGCAAATCTATACTCCTACCCAATTCTTTTTACTAACTTTTAGGTATTAAAGAAGATGCATGTATGTTTTCAACTCTTATTTTCAAGAATCAATACATGAGAATCCCCCTTTTTGTTTAAATCTGAAAACCAATAAAAAGGGTTGGGAATTTTACCTGCAAGAACGGAGATGGAGACAATTTCTTGAAATTTTCCGGCCCGGGTGACTCTGAAGAACCAAATTGATGAAGGTAGGATTTTCTCTCTCAAGAACTCTCTCTTCCCTCTCTTTAGTTGTTGAGAAAATATGTTAAAAAGAGGGGTTGGGGTGTTTTATTGAAGAAGGGGTCGGGTTTAAAATTTAGAAAAATAGGAGCCCGAGTCAGATTTGCGATCGCGATTTACGATCGCAAAGTGGAAACGCAGTCTGCAGAATAGACCGCAAAAGTGTTCCAAAACTTTGAGCATTTCGTTTTGTGTTTGCGGCAGAAATGCGGTCCACATACCCGATCTGCGGTCGCATAATGCACCACATTTGTGTCCTCAATTTTATCCAAACCACTGACTCAATCTATGGCAGAAATACGGTCCGCATACTCGATTTGCGACCACATTCAGGACCGCATCTGGAAAACTTTGATTCTTGATTTTTAAATGCAAGATCAGTACAAAGGGTTCGAACCGCGGAGAGAATTTTACACATTCCTAACACATATTCAGAACTTGGCACTACGAGCTACTAGGTTTTGAGTAGAAGTTTTCACGGGGCCTTACAAATATGTAGGCATCCATATGGGTTCGGTCACAATTCAATAAAGATTTCATTTCCCCTCGCAATTGGAAACTGGGGAAGAATTTTGAGGAGGACCCTCATAATACCGAAGTAATTTCAGCTGATCGCTACATGAGCAATAGTCAGAAGTGTCAGCCTATCAAACTGGGGCTTTTGAGGAGGACCCTCAAAATTCTGTAGCAGGATAAGTTGCAATGTCCGAAACCACGTCACAGTCGTCGGTTCATCTAAAAGCTATTTTTAACTATATATTTATGTCATACTTTTACAAAATCATACATGTTTATTATTGAAACAGCTTTGTTTAGCAATGCTACCCCAATGATAAGGAAGATATCACCGGATCAAAGCCGAACGAGTTAAGCAAAGCCCGCAATGATACGAACTAACCCCCCCCCCCCCTACAAAACTCACTATTTTCTTTGGATGCAGGCACTACGATTGCAAAATCATTAAAAATACTGTACGCCCACGGGAAAAACATGGTTCAAGAATACGGTTCTTAGAACCATTGCACTTGCCAACATTTGCTATCAGCACACACCAGTAATGCTCCGTTGTCACAATGCTCTTAGTAATCACAATGCTGCAATCTGCTACCAGCTAAGAAAACTGCACTGTTATTTGTTATTTTATTTCTTGCATAAGGCTACCATTCTACTTTTGAGACTAAACGCTATCTCTATCTGCATCTGCATTGCATAAGGCTACAATTCTGCCTTCCGAGGTTAAGCTCTACCTCCATCTGCATTCGTATCTTTGCATAAGGCTATCATTATGCCTTTCGAGACTAAACGCCATCTTCATATGCATCTGCACCGCATAAGGCTACCATTCTGCCTTCCGAGGTTAAGCTCTACCTCCATCTGCATCTGCATTGCATAAGGCTACCATTTTGCCTTCCGAGACTAAATGATGTCTCCATCTGCATTCGCATCTTCGCAGAAGGCTACCATTCTCCCTTCCAATCTGCATAAGGCTACCATTCTACCTTCCCATGTTAAGCTCTACCTCCATCTGCATCTGCATTGCATAAGGCTACAATTCTGCCTTCCGAGGTTAAGCTCTACCTCCATCTGCATCTGCATTGCATAAGGCTACAATTCTGCCTTCCGAGGTTGAGCTCTACCTCCATCTGCATTCGTATCTTTGCATAAGGCTAGCAGTATGCCTTTCGAGACTAAACGCCATCTTCATATGCATCTGCACCGCATAAGGCTACCATTCTGCCTTCCGAGGTTAAGCTCTACCTCCATCTGCATCTGCATTGCATAAGGCTACAATTCTGCCTTCCGAGGTTGAGCTCTACCTCCATCTGCATTCGTATCTTTGCATAAGGCTAGCAGTATGCCTTTCGAGACTAAACGCCATCTTCATATGCATCTGCACCGCATAAGGCTACCATTCTGCCTTCCGAGGTTAAGCTCTACCTCCATCTGCATCTGCATTGCATAAGGCTACCATTTTGCCTTCCGAGACTAAATGATGTCTCCATCTGCATTCGCATCTTCGCAGAAGGCTACCATTCTACCTTCCAATCTGCATAAGGCTACCATTCTACCTTCCGATGTTAAGCTCTACCTCCATCTGCATTCGCATCTTCGCATAATGCTACCATTCTTCCTTTCAAGGTTAAGCTCTACCTCCAGCTGTATTCACATCTTTGCATAAGGCTACCATTTTGCCTTCGGAGACTAAATGTTGTCTCCATCTGCATTATCATCTTTGCATAAGGCTACCATTCTACCTTCCAATTCTCATAAGGCTACCATTCTGCTTTCCAAAGTTAAGCTCTACCTCCATCTGCACTTCTACCTTTCGAGGTTAAGCTTTACCTCCATTTGCATTCACATCTTTGCATAAGTCTACCATTCTGCCTTTCGAGACTAAACGCTGTCTCCATCTGCATCTGCATGGCTAAAAGATCACCTTATACTTCATCTGCATGGCTGAAAGATCGCATCATAATGCATTGCATAGCTGAAAGATCACCTCATACTTCATTGCATGGCGGAAAGGTCGCCACATACTACATCCTTCATGGGCTGAAATATTGCCAACTCATCTAAAGGCATCATCTTTCAGAGGCACCATCTTCATAGTCCGAGAACACCATGTCATGGCCTGAGGATCTCTTTTAATTTTTTGCGTATCATTATTCAAAGGCGTCACGGTTCGGAGGCACCATCTTCATAGCCCGAGAACATCATTTCATGGTATGCGAATCCCCTATCATACAACCCATGGCCCAGGACATCATGGTCTAAGGACATTATCCTCATCGTCTGAAGACAAAATTTATGGTCCAACAGGAATTTGCATCATGTTTAAATTTACGAACATTATATGCCTGTATTGCTTCTATTTGTAGGTGAAATGGCAACCAACGACTATCACAGCAGGAGTGACCTCACTCCAATTCCCTTAAGCCATATCAAACCTAACCATTCCCATAAATCGTTCACTCATCCAGCCCGAGATGTTGCGACCGTTCTTGAAATAGCTTCATCGGTACACTCTACCGATGGATCCGGAACTACATACGGCATGATTCCTGTGAAACCAGGGATATGTAGGCAACTCAGTAGGAGGGTGCGACCTAAGTCTTCCTAAACCGTTTCGCTCAGTCAAAACTGGCCATCGTTTCTTTACCCGAAAACTCTTTCATCCTTCACGGGTAAAGAGGGGCAGTTGTTGATACCCAATTTTTCCCTATATATTTTAAATATACAAAAATAACTTCAAAATAGCATATATATGCATATATAAGTATGTCAAAGGTTTTTATTATTTTTTCCATAATTTTAAAATTAACAATAATTATTTCCAAAATTATTGTATTGATAATTCATCTATTGGATTTCTATATTTATGCCAAAATATGGCTAAGGTAATTTTTATATATTTTTATAATTATATTTAGTGTTTTTGAAGTTAAATTGCACATAATTGTAATATTAGCCCTTTTAAGATTTAATTATGTTTTATATTTATAAAATTGGATCTTGTATTTTTAAATTGCTAAGTATGTATTATAAATCATTTTAGCATTTTTAAATTATTTTTATAAATTATCTATTATTTTTTTATAAATTAAATAGGGAAAAACTAGCTATTTTAATTATTGCCGAATTGGCTTTCAATTATAGCCAAATCAGGACCCCAATCCCCAGCCCAATTTTACATTTAAAACTAGACCCACGCCCTATTAACCCATACCCAAACCCAGAACCCCATCTACCCCATTTAATCTCAATCGTTGAACTACCAGATCAACGGTTCACGTGATTTCTTTCCCTTTTTAATCAAATGACCCCCCAAACCCTACCCCCCATTCGTTCATTTGGACCGCCTCTGAATCCCTCCTCTCCCAAATTCTCTCTCAACTCCCCTAACCCTAATCACCATTACCAGCGAAAACCTCCTTCCTATGGTGTTCTCGTACCTTCTCCAACAAACTCTGGTCTCCGATACTCCATGGCTCTTCGACTTTATGAGTCCTTGAGAAGATCTCTAGGAAAGCCAACTTGTTCCGGTTTGAAACTCGTTACTGGCCTATCTCCGGCAATTTTCGTTTGTAAGAAAGGATTTCCTCTTGTTTTTCGTTTGAATCCATGATTTTAACCGATTTTCTTCACCTCTACTATTTTCTGAAAACCCTTGTTTACTACTGCTTGATTCTTCTCAGATCTTTATAGATGTGAGGTGATTCGAGTATTATTAATCATTTTCCTTTAAAAATCTCTTGTTTTGACTAACTATTTTAATTTTAGTCGCTCTTTTCTAGACTAGGGTTTCAGAAAGTCCTTTTCTTCAAAACACTTTCTGGTTTTAAATGTTTAGTCTCCTGTGTCTATGCGTTTTGATTGATTTTGTTGAACCCTAACTAGCCTATGCTAAAACCCCCAATTTTTTATACTTCTTTTGGATTCTGCACTTGTCCGCGTTATTTAATACATGCCAATGTTCTATGCTTTTATTTACAGGATTACTTCTTTGTTAATTAGAATATCTTGTGATTTTACCCTTAGTATGCCTCTATTAGGGTTTCAGATTCGATTCTTTCCATTTATACTTGGCTTATTTCTTATTCATGGAAAACGTATATCATTTTTCCTTAATCAGTATTATTTTGAATCCTTGTTCACCGATTTGCACTGATTTCAAGTTATTTTCCTATTTCTACCACCGGTGATTATTCCTTTCCTTATTTTGGATTAACTGTGGTACCTGCTGATTCCTATTGACTGTTCCTTTAATTGAACTTTTGTTCATTTACCATTAATTACCCACCCATTACTTAAGTGTTTAATTTTCTTTCCTTAATTATATACCCTGCTCTCTATCATTAACTGGTGGCCCCTTTACTAGAAGAGAACCTTGTTGATTTTGTGCATGTTTGATTATGTAATTTTTCCTAATTACTGGATGATTGATTCTTTACCTTATTTTACTCTGCTCTCAACTACTATATAAATGACTCTCTTCCACAGTCTTAAGACATGAACAATTAGTTCAAAAAGCGCGCGCACACACACACACAAAGATTCTCTCTACTCTCTCTCTGCTACTTGTGCTAATTTCTTGTCTAGCCGGCTGAAAGCCAAGGCTAGACTTTGGAATTCTACTTGCTTTTCTTTCTGCACTTTGCTTCCATAACTGGTATGTTCCTTGTTCAATTCTGTACTCAGCTCTATGTGTTCCATGTATGTTAATCCATGCCTCATTCTGCACTAGTTTAATGGCTTATGTATTTAATTGCTCTTATTGTTTACTGCTTTATTCAACATGTTTAAGTTTTGCCCTCTCTTGTTCAAGTGTGTAATCAGCATGCCTGGGTATCACTTGTCTTGTTTGATACTTGACCAGCATGTCTACTTGAGTTCTTGTTTATTCCCCTCAACTGGTATGCCATGTTAGTGTCGTAGACTCCTAAATATGCTTGGTTAACACTAAGTGGCATGGCTAATCATGTGTAATACACCCCTGTACTCAGCATGAATACTTCCCTAACCTGTCTCTATGTCTTATTACCTATTACTATTCTAATTTCGAGCATGATTCCCTTGTTAAAACTTTGAAGTAGTAGTTTGTGTTCTGGAGGCCAATCAGTTGCTACTTGTTCTTTATACTGGCTGGTCTATATGCTTCTCTTCTCATCCATGTTTATGTGTTTCTGATTTGAGCTCTCTATGTCCCTAACCCCCCAATCCTTATCTGTAAAGCTATTTGTCTTCACTTAGAATCCAGTAATAAAGGGCTCTGAATCTGAGCACTCTAAGTTGTCTTTTTTTAATTGTGTGTTTTCTTAGAGTGTCTTCCAAAACTGCTTTCACTCTTAGCATTTTTAAACTGTTTCTAGTCCTGAAAACTTTTTTCACTCTTGAAAGTTCTACTTCAACATTGTTTTACTAAGTTTAATGTTAAGCACTTCCACTTTACTCTTAGACCACTAGGTTCCGCCTATTTTGTGTGAGCTTTGCCTTGGGACCCTTGAGTTCCCTCTGAACTTGGACACATAATTGTTGGCCTTCCCACACTGCACTTACTCTGTCTTTTGTGTGAGTGCTGCCTGGGATCCCTAGAGGTCCTTAGGGAACTCTGACACACCCATATTTGAGAAAGACTATGGAACAATCTTGGCACTTGAGATGGTTTATTACATAACTCAGGGAGGAAGTCCTAATCAGGTGCTAAAAGTTTGGGACTATTTCAGGCTCTCTATACTGTAATTGTTACTGTTCTTATGTAATTCATTTCAGTATTGGTCTATAATAATTATTTGTAAATGACTCAGGGGTTGGATAGTGAAAATGAGTGGATAATATGCATGCTGTAGTATAATCTAGGGTAGAAATCATGTTCCTAGGTTTACCTTCTCTATGCGCAATAGCAACCATGTTTAGGTAAAATATGCCAAGCATGCCATGCATTAGATGTCATGCTATTTAGGATTTATATGTATTGTTTTCAGCATCTGATCCACAGATAGAAATCCTGTCATATAATAAGATGCTATTATGTGATTCTACCCATATAAACATGTTCTGAAATTTTCATTTTGAAATCCTGCCTTAGGGTAAACATGCTAACATAATTTGTTATTCATGCACTCACCATATTGCAACCATGTTCCACACTTAGAAATCCTGCTTCAGGTAATCGACATAAAAAATTGTCACTCCTGCCTATTTTTAAACTGTGCATAACTTGATATGCATTTAGAAATCCTGTTTGAGTTATTATGCATCATGCTGCACTACACTTCATGTTATAGGATCACACTTATCCAATCCCACCTAGTCTAAATATAGAGGTATAAACAGTCCTCCTGTTCTAACCAACTGGTAATTAGTCTCCGGATGTTTTCAATATTTAGAATTTCATGCTATTAGGTATAACAATATGGAATTATTAACAAATCTGAACAACTTCTACATGTTATTTTACGCCTAGGCAAGCCTTAGGTAACCAACTTTAGCATAAAAGCAGAACTGTCTTCGTGATTAGTGTTTAACTGTCAACGTGTTAAAATCAGTAGGCAAGCCTGATACGGACTTCTTTTTTGAGTCATGTAGCAAATTTGATTCTACTATTACCACTTAAATACCTTGTTAGGATCTGAATATGGACCTTATCTTTGTATCAGTCGTGTTGTCTATGTGTATTACTTGTGGAGGTATATCTAAGCCTTTTATCTATTTTTTGTGTTTTCCCCCTAAATGCCGTCCTATGTGTTCTTGTTTGTCGCCTAGTATTTTGCCTTTAAATTTGAGGGTCTGCCTAGAACTCCCCTTTTATAGGATAGGAGTCCTAAATTCCTCCGGGACTGATAAGAAGGGATGGGTAACAACATGCAATAGGGGTCGAGACCAACCTTCGCTTTAATTACCTTTACGGGGCGGGAAAGGGTAGATATGAATATGATGACCGGTGCATTAATACCACGTGTAGCCCCTCTTTAAGGAGTGTCATACCGGGTATTGCATTGATGTGATCCATATTATAATCAAACCTAGGACACCCTCTTTCATTCATGAATATGCTTAGATTGTACTTTTTTTCAAAATCTCGCTTTTCACTAATTATTTTTCAAACACTTATGTATTTAAATTTAAATCCCCTACTATTTGAGCCATATTTGTTTATTTACTAATTTTGCAAATTCACAAAAACTGTCTGGCTGGGAATCACACTAGTAGATCCTCAGGGGTGCCTAACACCTTCACCTTAGGATAATTTCAAGCCCTTACTTTATCTCTAGTTACCAAACGTAGTTGTAAATGAACCTTATAGGTGCCCTAACGCACCTTAAATCGTTAGGTGGAGACTCTTCAATAATGCAAACCCCTTTCCCAAAAGGAATGAGTTGTCCCATACCAAAAATGTCATAAATCCGATTCCGCAAGGAAAAAAAAGGGGCCGCGACAATAAGACCCATCCCTTAAGAGTAAATCCAAGAAAATTCGGCTGACCTAAAGTGAACTCATCTAGAATCAATTGGCACTAACAATTGCTCTCAATTAAAATGAATCATTAACAACATTCGCTCTTTTAAAGACCATGGATTTAGTGTGACACAAGAGCATTAAGAGTTAACTCAACATATCAAAGAAACTCTTTCTATTACTTTGGTCATTGTGGAACCCAAACTCACACATCCTCAACTCTCCCTAAGAAAACCTCACCTTTAGGATTGTAGCACTCAGAATGAGGTTAATGGAAATACACTCCTCTCTCAAAGAAACTCCACAAGTCCAGCTCTATGTACCATATGCTTGCTCCTTATGTGAGTCACAACTAATGTAAGCTTCATTCAAAATCAAGATCATATAGGGCTTTTGTGGAGACATAGTGAAGGCTTTTGGTTTAGGGTAGGAAATATTTGGTCTAAGTAGGTTCCATCTTCCCTTTAGCACTTCTTTTGCTTTAATTTGGCACGCAATCACTTGACTTTTTAAGTCATTTCACTTCTTTCTAAGAGGTTAGAGTGACACTGTCACTCTTTCTTGTTCATTTCACGTCTTTTTTTCCCTTTTCAACTTCCCACACCTTTCACTCTTTGCTTTTATTGAATCCTTTCATTCCTTTCCACATTGAACATTCTTTTTGTCTTTTTGATTTTCTTTCTTTTTCATTGCCTTTCCTTTTCTTCATTTTGTACCTTTTTTTACCATTTGTTGCAATCCTCGTCTCTCTCCCCCCCCCCAAACTTATACTTTTTCCATGTGCTAAGGTAAAATCGGGTGCCAAGAGAGGGTATCTTTAGAACGGGTAAAGGCTTGTATCATGGTTTTTGAAGAAAAAGGGTCTAAGGCTCGAAAGGGTTGACTTGGGATTTTATCATTGGTAGGCTATGGAATTGTTCAAGATAACATTCGGATCAACTAGAGCCTATAAGAACATCTCAAGTCGAATTAAACATAGGATTTCGCCTAGAAAAACATTCAGATGCAAGTTCTAGACCAATGGCTCTGGACTTGGACTTGTAATTCAATTTCTCACCACACAAACTTTGGGATTGCTAAAGACACGGAGTCGGGGCTTACAACAACCTTAGATAAGATTTGAGCAACACAATGGTCCCAAAAAACCACATGATTATTATCGGCCAACACAAGAGTCTCAAGGTCACAACTTTCACCATCCTACACACAACGATTTGTTTTTGACCATGGGATCAAAGACAAATGTGTTAGGCCCAAGTGAAGCTTTGCTTGAGGCACCCTTACCAACTAACTACTAAAGAACAAATAGAAAATAGAGTCAAACCCTTAAGAAGGTTGTTATGCTATCTATTATCAGGAAGAGCCACCCGATTAACACAAATTGCACCTTTGAAAAGAACCGTGGCATTAAGAAAACCAAAGGCTTATTGTAAAAACTCAAATAAAGAAGCTACGAACATCAAATAAGAAGTTAAGAAAGAAAAAATGCGGAAAGTAAAATAAATATGTACAAGAGAGCAGTCAAGCACCGCTCTGCCTTCTCTCTAGAAAGACAAGGAATAGTAATTTTGTCACCATTTTCTGGCCATAAATCTGACATCCGGTGGTGGATTTAACCAAACTTGGTATCAAAAGAAACATATTATATTTGCGAATAATACCCAATTAATTTCAGCTTCAGATCTTTAGTCATTTGCTATAGATCTTAATTTTATTTTTGCTCGTCTACTGTAGCCCGCAGCATACTTTGTTTTCCGTCACGATGGAGTGTTAGAACTTCATGGATGATTCGACCTGAGCTACAACATTATACTACATTATCGAGAGAAACAACTGGGGTGTAAACAATCAAAAGAAGATATCATAACAGATTTGAATTCTACTGTAGCATTGAATTACTTTAACGAAAAGATGCTAAGTTCTTTCATGTTATTAAGGTGAGACTTGATTATATGGAGTGCTGAAAGATAGTTGATTAACTTCTAGCAATTATTCACAGCAACAGATCATAAAAAGTCCTACTACAATACTGTAACATTGATTGTTCTTAGCAAAACCTGCTGCAATTCTGAAGAACAAAACTTTTGGCACCTCTGTAGCATCATTTTATAAACGTGAGTTCCTTGTGAAAGTTATAGTTTTGAGCTCCGTTGAGGTCATCAATGGCCTCCTCTTTCGGAGGCCAGCCTCCTTCTATGGTTGGATTTCCTCCACAAGCTCCTACTGTCGTACCTAACAATCCTACACAGATCAAAACACTATTAGATTACTCAAACATTCTTAAACCAAACACAATCAATGCGAGCACACAAAGCAATGCAAATGAGAAAACTACTGTTGATCCAATCCCTTTGAGAAGAGCAACATTTGTTAATGGGCATTCTTTAATCACATTCACTGAGGCAAAAGTTGAACGCATGAACATAATTGAAGGGCTTCAATATGCAGTAGTTGGTAAGTTTGCATATGGATGGCCAGAACTTAGTGAGATTCGTCGAATTGTACCATCACAATGTGGTATAAAGGGTGAATGCAGTATTGGCTATTCGAAAGACAGGCATGTCCTTATACATATGACATTGTGGCAGGATTTTGTTGATTTTACGTCTAAAGGAACTCAATACGTCAAGGACAAGAATGGCCAAGAATACCAAATTCGACCTCTCATATATGATGTGAAATTTAAGGTAGGAGAAGAAAATCTAATGGCTATGGCTTGGATCTATTTTCCAGGTTTATTACCTACGCACTTTGTAAAAGAGTGTATTTTTTACTTGCCTCTATTGTTGGGAACCGTTACATTTGGACATGGCTACTATAAATAAAACACGACCTAGTTGTGCAAGGGTCAAAGTTCTAGTAGACTTGTTAGAGGACCACCCCAAAAATGTGAGAATGGACATTTTTAATGAAGCTTCAGGTGAAATAAGGACTGAATGGATAAACATCAAGTATGATATGATTCCTAAGTATTTCAAGGAATGCAGATTGCAAGGCCATGATTATTTTGAATGCTGGAACTCTCATCTGGAATTATCACCTTATGATCAAAGCAAGCAAGGTGCTGAAAATAAAAAGGAGCAAACTCAGTTGCATCATAATCAACTATTGATGATCTTAACGAGTGGTAAAGTTGTAGGTAATGTCAATCCTCTTGGGGAACAATGGAAGGAAGTTAGAGACAATCGTATCAAGAACAATGGAAATCGAGTAATTACAGGGAAGAAATTGTACCTGTTGATTCAGCTAAAGGGCAACAGCTCCAAGGATCTGATAGTTTAACTTAAAATAATGTAGCAGCGTCAAAGGATGCAGTAGGTAAGGAAATTGTACCTGTTCAAAATAATGACCAGCAAGGAAATGGAAAAACAAGAGAGGAAAATGCTTCAGATGATGCAGTAGATAATCAACAAATTCAGACAAATAACAGATTTGCAGCATTAGAAGAACAAGATGGTGATGAGGAAGATAATAACCAACCGGTTGTTATGCAAGAAGATTTGTTTTCAAAAACACCAGAAGCTAATACTAACAATGCAAGAGGTTTAAATCATAAAGCAGCTCACTTTACACCAAAATCTACTGGAGCAGGAAGTACATCAAAGACAGCATAAAAATTATACACAATGAAAGGAGAATGCAATAGGTGAAGGTAGTAAAAAAGAATCTACAACAGCGTGGATCAGTAGAACATTCAAGGAGAATCATGTTGAAACTAACCAATCCTGTCAGGAGATTCCATCGTAGGCAACTGAGATTGATGCAACGTTAAAGGTGGCCAATCATGATAGCAGACTGTAGTTTGATGGTAGAACAGTTTGGAATAAACAAAATGAAGAGGACCCAGATAAAAGTGCACTACCAGTGGGTGCTAGTGGAAAAGAGGAATCATCAGATGAAGTAAATGATTAGGAAGAGCAAAGTGTCAACAATAAAAACAAGGAACAAACAACAAGTGAAAGCATCAGGGTCAATGAGGAAGAGAGTGTGCAAGGAGAGAATAAGCAGACAACAACAAAGGAGAGTGATAATCAAAAAATTTTGAGTCCTAATCCTAGCAAAGTTTTACCTCCAACTAAACATAATATAGCTGTTGAAAACCTACTGGAGAAAATGATTTAGCAACTGCTCAAGAGGGTCTTAAAATAACTAAGGATCAGATGGAAGATGGAACTGGGAGGATTAATGTATCAGACAACATCAAATCAGGTCACAATCATGATAATGAAAGAAGCAAGGCAGATAAACAGGTCGCAGCAACAGGACAGTCAGTTCAGGAGAAGAGAAACACAGTCATGATTCCTACTAATGTCCAGCAACAGCTGACAGAACCAAAGGAAATATTGGAAGTGGAGGAGCTAAATGTTGGTGGAGGAAAAGACTTTGACGATGAATCTACTACACATCATTTTAAAAATATGGCAAGGCAAGGTGAACTCTCACCTAGGCACATGGACAAAGGCAGATCATGAGGTAGAGGCAAGAAGAAAAATACAAGGGAGATTCAAATTTCAGTTCCTAGGGTTCAAACACGAAGGATCCTAACCAAATCCCACAATTAATGATGAATTCTATCATTTGGAATGCGAAGCCAGTGAATAAAAAGAAAGCATTTGAGAGGCTTATAACTATGCACATGCAACATCATTATCATTTCATAGGAATCATGGAACCAATGCAGAATCCTAGGAAGCTAGAAACATACAGGAGGAAAATTGGTATGCTGCAGGCCTTCTCTAATGTTTCAAACAAGATATGGGTGTTTGTAGTTGAGGATCATGGTGTAGAGGTGATGATTAATGCAGAACAACAGTTGACGATGAAGCTGACAAATATGGATTCTCAAACCTCTTTCATTGTCACATTTGTTTATGCTAAATGTGACTCCATAGAAAGAATTGAACTATGGGATAGTATGTATTACCTTTCAAGGGACATGACTCTGCCAGGGCTTGTAGCATGAGATTTCAATGTTATTTGGGATGAAGAGGAGAAGTTTGGTGGATTGCCAGTATTAATGAATGACGTAAATGATTTTAGGCATTGTGTCAATACATGTAACCTCACAAATTTAGGCTTTAACGGAAGTATATTCATTTTGTGGAATGGGAGAGCTGAAGATGATTGCATTTTTGAGAGACTTGACAGATGTGTGGAAAATCTGGAATTTCAACAGATGTTTCCTACAATTGAAGTCACTCATTTATCTAAAATAGGATCTGATCACAGTCCTATGGAACTGACATGTAACACTAATGTTATCCCATTTAAGAAGTCTTTTAGATTTCTTAACTTCTTGACAAAACATCATACTTTCAAGGATGTAGCGAAGGAGAATTGGAAAGTTGATTTTATCGGGGATCCTTTCTTTATGTTTAATTAGAAGCTGAAGAGGTTGAAAAAGGCTCTATCTTCATGGAGCAGAAATACATATGGGGATATTTTTCAGAAAAATTGCAAGCTTGGAGGAAGTGGTCCTTGTTCATGAGGCAGAGTTTGAAAGAAATCCTACACAACAAAGCAGACAAAGGCTGCAGAAAGTTCAATCAGAACTGATCAGATACCTGGCTCTAGAAGAGGAGTTTTAGAAGCAGAGGGCTGGTTGAAATGGTTTCAAGATGGAGATAGTAATACCAAATTTTTCCATGCACAAGTGAATGGTAGAAGGAAGAGACTACAATTAAAAAGGATTCAAAACTCAGAGGGAAACTGGTTGGATGAAAATTCTGAAATAGCAGAAGAAGCTGTTACATTTTTTCAAAACCAATTTCATGTGGGATCAGCTCCTACAGATTTTAGGATAATAGAGAATGTACCTTCAATGGTAGACAGTGTGCAGAATATGTCATTGATGCAGCAGCCTACAACAGAGGAGATTAAGCTTGCAGTACTGGGGGTGAATAGTGAAAGTGATGGAGGACCAGATGGATTCACAGGTTTCTTCTTCCACTGCTGCTGGGATATAATTGAGGAAGACATAATGGAGATGACAAAGGCTTTCTTTAATGGCCATGACCTTCCCAGATTCATAACTCACACAAACCTAGTATTGCTGCCAGAAAAGAAACAGGTTGAAACATTTTCTGATATGAGGCCTATTAGCCTGAGCAACTTCATCAACAAAGTGTTTTCTAGAGTAATACATGAAAGAATGGTTGGAATGCTACCAAATCTGATTTCAGAAGAACAGGCTGGCTTTGTCAAGGGGAGAAGCACAGTAGAAAATGTATTACTAACTCAAGAGACAGTTACTGATATCAAATTAAGGACTAAGGTAGGACCTAATGTTGTACTAAAGCTGGACATGATAACAGCTTATGACAGACTGTCTTGGCTCTTTTTGACAACGGTTTTAAGGAAGATGGGAGTTGAAGAAAGGTTTATAGGCCTGGTATTTGGAGTTTTCTCTAATAACTGGTACTTAGTGTTAATTAATGGACATCCCTATGGTTTTTTCAGATCAACCAGGGGTGTGAACAAGGGGACCCATTATCACCTACTTTGTTTATCTTAGGAGCAGAAGCAATGTCAAGAGGTTTGAATGCATTACATACCAACCTGCAATTTTCTGGATTTGGAATGCCAAAATGGAGTCCCAAGATCAATCATCTAGCTTATGCTGATGATACAATTATTTTTTCTTCATCCGATGCTACTTCTTTGAGACTAGTGATGGAAGTCTTGAAAGCTTATGAAGATGCATCTGGTCAGTTAATTAACATGACAAAATCAGCTACTTATTTACATGAATTAGCTAGTGCAGAAGTGATAGACAAGGTACAGAGGATCACTGGTATATCTAAACAGAATTTTCCATTCACATACCTGGGCTGTCCAATTTTCTATCTCAGAAGGAAGATGAATTATTACAAGGAGCTCATCACAAAGGTAATGGACAATATGCAGAATTGGAAAGGGAAGTTACTATCAATAGGTGGAAGGGCAGTACTTATAACTAGTGTGCTTCAAAGTATGCCTATTCACCTGTTATCTGCAGTAAATCCACCTGCATATGTAATTCAACAGATTACACAAGATTTTTGCACAGTATTTTTGGAGTAACTCAGTTGGTGTATCAAGAAGACATCGGGCATCTTGGAACACTCTATGCTTACCATGTGAAGAATGTGGTGTTGGATTCAGATCCTTGCATGATATGTCCACAACATTGTTCTGTAAATTATGGTGGAATTTCAGAACAAAACCAACCCTTTGAAGTGCATTTATGAGTCAAAAATATTGCAAAAAGCTCAATCCTATAATAGTACCTTGGAGACGTGGATCTCATGTGTGGAGGAAGATGCTCGAATGCAGAGATCATATTGAGCATCAAATACTATGGCAACCTAAGATGGGATCTTCACTATTCTGGTTCAAAAATCGGAAAGGCCTGGGAGCTCTATATTTTGTCACACCTGTAAGGCCCCGTAAAATTTTGTGCTTAAAACCTAGTAGCTCGTAGTGCCAAGGTCTGAATATGTGTTAGGAATGTGTAGAAGCCGCGGTTCGGACCCTTTTTACTGATTTTGCACTTAAAAATCAAAAGAATAGATTTTTCCAGAAAATTGTCATTCTACAGTCTAGAATGCGGTCGTAGATCAGCTATGCGAACCGCATTTCTGCCGCAGAATGAAGTAGAAGGGTTGTCAAAATTGATGCTAAAAATGCGGTACATTATGCGATCACATAATCAATATGCAGACCGCATTTCTGCCGTAGAGTGAAGCAGAACGGTTGTCAAAATTGATGTTGAAAATGCAGTACATTATGCGATTGCATAATCAATATGCGAACCGTATTTCTGCCGCATAGTGAAGCATAAGGGTTGTCAAAATTGATGTTGAAAATGCGGTACGTTATACGATCGCATAATCAATATGCGGACCGCATAATCATCGTATAAGTTCCTCAAGGAATTTTGGAGGTCAATTCTGTGGTGCAAAATGTGACCGCATAACAGGAATGCGGACCGTATTCCTATCACAGACCGAGGTAGACCTTCAGAGTTTTGGGCGCATTTCTGCGGTCCAATCTGCGGACCGCATTTCGATTCTGCGATCGCAGAATGCGACCGCAGATTTGCTCAGGCTTCTATTTTTCTAAATTTTAAAACCCGACCCCTTTTCGATAAAACACCTCAACCCCCTTATTTTAACAATCTTTCTAAACAAATTAAGAGAGAGGAAGAGAGGGTCTTGAGAGAGAAAGTCATCTTCTCCAAAATTTGATTCCTCAAAACCATCCGGGCCGGGAAATTTCAAGCTTATCTTCATACCCCCTTTTCTTACAGGTAAAATCCCTAACTTCTCCCATTGAATTTCTGGTTTAAACTAAGACGGGGAAGTCTCATACATTAGTCCTTAAAATGATGGTTGAAATCATGCATGCATGTCTATTAAAAACCTAAAATCTAGTAGGAGGAATTGGGTAGGAGTAAAGGAGTATTCAAAGAGGGGTTGATAACCTAAATGAGTTTGAATAGCAATTGTGAACTTCAATTCTAAGTTATGTGTATTAATTTGTGCACTATATTGACGTTGCTAGACCGCTTGGTGAGTTGAGAATACAAGTTAAAAAGGAAATTCGGCTCCAGGTATGTATGGCTAACTTGATCCTTGTAAAATTGCCTCGTTTGGTGTACGTATGCTTGGTAGGTGATATATACGTAAATTACTTATGAAACCCATGTGATTTGTACGTTGTGATTGTGTTATGTGGTTGTAATTGAGGAATAAATGACTAAAGGAAACTGTGACTAGTGCAACCGGAATAATTGTGGTAACAATATCTATGGCTTATTGTGGGCAATTACCAATGTGACGTTAAACGTATATGGGTTGTTGAATATGATGGAAATAGTATTGATGGTTATGGAAACACTTGTAATATTGTTGTTGTTAATTCTTGAGAAGTATTGTTGTTGACCTTTGTGAACTGTTTGTTGTTGTTGTGTTGTTTGTGGATTGAAACTGTACGGTGGGATCGAGTTGCGCACCGCAACATGAAGTAATAAGGTGTGGGTTGTGGTGATAAGGGTGGCCGAGGTAATAAGGGTGGAAAGTGATCGAAATCACTATTGAAACAAAATATGAGCAAATTGTGAAACTATTGAAGTAAAATTGTGGAAAGGGAAAACAGGAGAGTTTGTAAACTTGTTTGGCTTGATTGTTCCTTCATATGTGTTTGGTTGCTCCATCCATTACTGTTTCCTACTTATGTGTGGTTTGAGTTTACTTGGAACAAGTTTGTCCATACATACTAGTACAATTCAAAAGTACCGACGTCCCTTTTGCCGGGGGCGCTACATTCGTGTTATGATTGTAGGTGGATCTATAGCAGGCACTCCAGTCCACCGACCATAGCTCCTCATTACTTCCTGCCAGCTGAATTGGTGAGACCCTTTCCTTTCGGGGCCCTGCGTGGCTCATGTTGCTTTTGTTCTTGTCTTTTGGGATCCTGATTGGTATTTGTAAAAGGTATAGCCGGAGCCTTATTGCCAGCAAGTATTGTATTATTCCTTTTTTTTATCTTTAGAGGCTTCATAGACAGGCAATGTGGGTTAAGAATTTATGTAAATATGTATTTTGTAAGTTGGGCGATGTAGGTTGTAAACCGCGCTAAAGATTATCTATGTTATGTATGCTTTTGTAACAAGGTGTTCCAATTATAATTAGCTGTTTCACTTGGTTAATAAGTAATGAAAAATATGGGGTAACACGTGGGATAGGAAAGGCACCCAAGTCCGCTTAACTGGGGTTACTCGGTCGAGCGCCGCTCATGTCCCTCGAATTTGGGGCGTGACAAACTTGGTATCAGAGCCTAATGTTTAAAGGAGTCTTAGGATGTCTCGTAGCCGTGTCTGGTAGAGCCCTACTTATCGGTGTGAAGTCGACCACATCTATAAGTGAGGGGCTGCATGGATATTTAGGAAATTCTCCCACTTCTTTGTTATTCCGTATCGTGCGGTGAAGTGAAATGTGAAAGTATCTATATCTAACTCGTGCTTTGTTCCGAACTTTTTCAGTAATGGCACCTAAGAAGAGAGCTAGACTCGGCCTTGTGGCCAATGCCACAAATGAGGCTATGAATCTTGTACCTGATGCCGTGGGTGAGAGTGACTCCCCGGCCTTGAACCTACCTGGCCTGTCTGTCCCAGACCAGCATGTTCCTGTTCTTGCAGCGGCAGAGGGTGCCACCATCCCTCCCGCCGATATTCCTGATTCGGGCACCATCCCAGCTCCTGGTCCCGAGGCTTCTGATGGGGACCTTAGAGGAGCCATCCGCATGTTGACTCAGTTAGTGGCCGCTCAGGCCTAGAGATTCCAGGATGCCCCTGCATCCTCTAGTGGACAGGGAGGTTCAGCCAGTTCCAGAGTTAACCAGTTTTTGCGGCTAGCCCCTCCAGAATTCTCAGGCACAGATCCAGAGGCCGATTCGCGGGAATTCCTTGATGAAATGTATAAGACCCTCCGAGTGATGAAAGCTTCAGAGACGGAGGGAGCTGAGTTGGCATCATACAGGTTAAAGGGAGCATCGTATTCATGGTTCGAGATGTGGGAGGACTCCCGTGGGGACGGAGGACCTCCGGCCAGATGGGATGAGTTTGTAGATGCATTCATGGACCAGTTCTTGCCTGCTGAGACAATAGAAGCCCGTGCCACTGAGTTTGAGACCCACAAGCAGGGCAGCAAGAGTGTTTGGGAGTACCACATGGAGTTCGTGAGGTTTTCCAAGTATGCTCCTCAGTTAGTGTCGGCCATGGCAGCTAGAGTACGTCGATTTGTTCAGGGCCTTAGTCCCTTAGTAGTGAATGAGGCTACTACAACGGCCTTACACTCAGACATGAACTATGGAAAGATTGTGGGATTCGCTCAGGCCACAGAGGCTAGGAAATTGAAGATTCGGGTGGAAAGGGAGAATAGCAGCAGGGCCCGATCAGTGGGCCACTCAGGGAGATTAGCTCAGGGGAGAGGGTCATCAGGGCCGTCCCAGTCATATGCTCAGTCCTCAGCGAGCGCACCACCATCCCTGCACAGTTACCAGCAGAGCAGCCGTATGAGACCAGATTCGGACAGTAGGAGGCCCCATCAGTCCAGTCATCCAAGAGGGAGATCACAACAGCAGGGGAGGGCTCCATTCCCCAATTGTGGGAGATTTCATACAGAGACTTGCTACTTGGATATCCCGGTGTGTTTCAGATGCGGGGTGAGATGTCACATCCAGTGAGACTGTCAGGTGCCCAGTCAGGGCATGGGTAGGGGATCTGCTCAGTCATCCGGTTCTTCAGTCGCTACATCATCTGTACGTCCTTCAGCCCCGGCGGGACGTGGTACAGTTAGGGGAGGAGCTCGTGGTAGAGGTGGACCCAGCCGGTTCTATGCTTTGAGTGGTCGCCAGAGTGAAGAGGCTTCTCCAGATGTGGTTACAGGTATCTTGTCTGTTCAGGCCATTAATTGTTATGCTCTTATTAATCCGGGATCCTCTTTGTCTTATGTCACCCCATTCATTGCTTCAAGCTTTGGGATAGAACCCAAACAGCTTCAATTCTCTGTATCGACTCCGGTTGGTGATACTATCATTACTGCGCGAGTTTATAGGAATTGTCCTGTTACGGTGTGTGGTCGTATTACTACGGCCGATCTTGTCGAGCTTGGAATGGTAGATTTTGATGTCATTATGGGAATGGACTGGATTTATGCATGTTTTGCCAAACTTGAATGCCGAACGAGAATCCTTAGGCTCGAGTTTCCTAATGAGCCAGTTGCTGAGTGGAAGGGAAATGGTGTGGTGCCGAAGGGTAGGTTTATTTCCTACCTTAAAGCTTCAAAGATGATTAAAAAGGGATGTATCTATCATTTGGTCCGGGTGGCAGACACCACATCAGAAGTGTCTGCCCTTGAGTCCGTGTCGGTTGTGAACGAGTTTCCTGAAGTGTTTCCAGACGAACTTCCGGGAATCCCACCAGATAGGGAGATTGATTTCGGGATTGATATGTTGCCAGATACCCAGCCAATATCTATTCCTTCATACAGAATGGCGCCAGCAGATCTAAGAGAGTTAAAGGAGCAGTTGAAGGATTTATTAGAGAAGGGGTTCATACGACCAAGTGTGTCACCGTAGGGTGCTCCGGTTCTTTTTGTCAGGAAAAAGGATGGGTCGCTCCGGATGTGTATTGATTATCGGCAGCTCAACAAAGTCACCATCAAAAATAAGTATCCCTTACCTCGGATAGATGATTTGTTCGACCAATTGCAAGGTGCAAGATTCTTCTCCAAAATTGATCTGCGGTCAGGATATCAGCAATTGAAGATTAGGGAGCAGGATATTCCCAAGACCGGTTTTAGAACTCGGTATGGTCACTTTGAATTCTTGGTCATGTCTTTTGGGCTAACCAACGCCCCGACAGCTTTTATGGATCTTATGAACCGAGTCTTCAAGCCATTTCTATACTCCTTCGTGATTGTTTTCATTGATGACAACCTTGTTTATTCGCGAAGCCGGGAGGATCATGCCTATCACCTTAGGGCAGTTTTGCAGACTCTTCATCAGCACCAGTTGTACGCTAAATTCTCAAAATGTGAATTTTGGTTGGAGTCTGTCACGTTTCTTGGTCATGTTGTGTCCAGTGAGGGGATTCAAGTGGACCCCCAGAAGATTGCAATGGTGAAGGATTGGCCTAGACCCACGACCCCGACGGAGGTTCGTAGCTTCTTGGGTTTAGCTGGGTAGTACCGGAGGTTTGTGGAGGGATTCTCTACCCTCGCCTCCCCGTTGACTAAATTGATGCAGAAAGCAGTTAAGTTCCAATGGTCCGACGCTTGTGAGAGAAGACTTCAGGAATTGAAGTCAACGTTGACCTCGGCACCGGTATTGGCCTTACCGGAAGGCACGAAAGAATTTGTAGTCTATTGCGATGCTTCCAGGGTTGTTTTGGGGTGTGTATTGATGCAGCGTGGGAAGGTTATAGCGTATGCTTCAAGGCAACTCAATAATCACGAGAAGAATTACCCGATGCATGATTTGGATCTTGCAGCAGTTGTATTTGCCTTGAAAATATGGCTGCATTACCTTTATGGGGTCCACGTGGATGTGTTCTCAGACCACAAGAGTCTCCAATACTTGTTCAAACAGAACGATTTAAATTTGAGGCAGCGACGGTGGTTAGAATTGCTTAAAGATTATGATATGAAC
Source organism: Nicotiana glauca (assembly GCA_026770625.1). NCBI lineage: Eukaryota > Viridiplantae > Streptophyta > Magnoliopsida > Solanales > Solanaceae > Nicotiana > Nicotiana glauca. Next base: position 10,790 of record MU681987.1, on the reverse strand, counting down.
ATCTTATACCATCCGGGAAAGGCGAATATTGAGGCTGACGCCCTTAGTTGAAAGTCCATGGGTAGTTTGGCTCACTTGGGGGCGGATCAGAGGCTCCTAGCTCGGGAGGTCTATCAGTTGTCCAGTCTTGGGGTTGGTATTTCGAACCCAAATGAGAAGGAAATTATGGTGCGTAATAGAGCAGAATCATCGCTTGTAATGAAAGTCAAGGAAAAACAGTTCATCGATCCAGAATTGGCACAGATGAAAGAGGCAGTTCCGAACAACAAAACTTCGGCATTTTCACTTGACGGCAATGATGATGTGCTATGATGTCAAGGAAGGCTATGTGTTCCAAATGTGGATAACCTTCGGGAGAGAGTAATGATGGAGGCTCATTATTCCAGGTATTCGGTGCACCCGGGTTCTACGAAAATGTATCACGATCTCAAGGAAATTTATTGGTGGAACGGTATGAAGAGGGGTGTTGCTGACTTTGTATCTGAATGTCCAAATTGTCAGCAAGTAAAAGTTGAGCATCAGTGGCCCGGGAGGTTAACCTAGCTTATGAAAATACCAATATGGAAGTGGGAGATGATCAATATAGATTTCGTGGTAGGATTACCTCGCACTCAGCGAAAGATTGACTCAATCTGGGTGATAGTGGATCGACTCACCAAATCAACTCATTTCTTGCCAGTCAAATCCACCGATACCGCAGAACAGTATGCTCGGTTGTAAATCGAGGAATAGTGAGGCTTCATGGTACTCAGCTCTCTATTATTTCGGATCGAGGGGCTCAGTTCACAGCAAAGTTTTGGAAGAAATTTCAGCAAGGTTTGAGTACCCAGGTGAATCTCAGCACGACTTTCCATTCGCAGACCGATGGTCAAGCAGAGCGAACTATTCAGACGCTCGAAGATATGTTGTGGGCTTGTGTCTTGGACTTCAAACGTAATTGGGATGATCACCTACCCCTTATAGAATTCGCTTACAATAACAACTTTCATGCTAGCATTCAGATGGCCCCATTTGAGGCATTATACAGAAGAAGGTGTAGGTCCCCGATTGGGTGGTTTGAAGTGGGCGAGGCAGAACTGATAGGGCCAGATCTTGTACATCAAGCCATGGAGAAAGTTAAAATCATTCAGGAAAGGATGAAGGCTTCTCAGAGTCGATAAAAGTCTTATGCGGACGTTCGTCGGAAAGAATTGGAATTTCAAGTTAATGATTGGGTGTTCTTGAGGGTATCCCCTATGAAGGGAATCATACGCTTTGGGAAGAAAGGTAAGTTGAGTCCTAGGTATGTCGAGCCATATCGAATCGTTCAAAGGATAGGGAAGGTGGCCTATAGGTTGGAATTTCCTCCCGAAATGTCATTAGTGCACCCGGTGTTCCACGTGTCTATGTTGAAGAAAGTGGTTGGAGATCCATCCACCATCGTGCCAGTCGAGACTATCGAAGTTAATGAAGAGTTGTCATATGAAGAGGTTCCGGTTGCCATTCTTGATAGACAAGTCCATAAGTTGAGAAATAAGGAAGTTGCCTCAGTCAAGGTATTGTGGCGGAGTCAACGGGTTGAGGAAGCTACGTGGGGGACAGAGAAGGAAATGAAAGAGAAATATCCCCATCTGTTTGATCAAGTTTAGAAGAAATTATGTGACCTTTCTATCTCTAAAACAACTATCATTGTGTCCGAGTTGTTTCCTTCCTAATACTAGTGAAGTTCCTCTAGTTGTGCAAGACTTATAGGTGTTGTGATTGTTTTAAGTCATGTGAACATCTCTTTGGTAAATGAAAGTTTGACAAAGACTCTTGTGATAAGTAATCAATTAATGGCTGTATAAGTTGGTAACAAACTACTTGTATGCATATAGTATGTTGAAATGGTTAGATTATGTGGAACTCATTGAGATAATTGATTCATAAGAAAAAAATATCAAGTAATCAATTGTGTGCAATTGTTAAGGTAGGAAATTGTATGACAGTTGTGGGGATGGTTGTAATCCTCTAATAATGTTTGAAAATATGTTTCGGCGGCTCTCTGACAGGTAGATATGTCCATAACACAAAGGAAACTCTGGCGAAATTTTTCTAAGAATATGGGAGTTAGTGAAAATTTTGAGAGTCTGCATATCATGTTTTTCAAACCAACTAATTTCCAAAAAAAAAAAAAAAAAATCCTCATTCGAGGACGAATGATTCTAAGTGGGGGAGGATGTAAGGCCCCGTAAAATTTTGTGCTTAAAACCTAGTAGATCGTAGTGCCAAGGTCCGAATATGTGTTAGGAATGTGTAGAATTCTTCGCGGCAAGCTTGCCGGCCGCGGTTCAGACCCTTTTTACTAATTTTGCTTTTAAAAACCAAAAGAATCAATTTTTCCAGAAAATTGTCATTCTGCGGTCCAGAATGCGGTCGCAGATCAACTATGCGGATCACATTTCTGCCGCAGAATGAAGCAGAAAGGTTGTCAAAATTGATGTTGAAAATGCGGTCCATTATGCGGTCGCATAATCAATATGCAGACCGTATTTCTGCTGCAGAGTGAAGCAGAAAGGTTGTCAAAATTGATGTTGAAAGTGAGGTCCCTTATGCACTCGCATAAATCAATATGCGGACCGCATAATCGTCGCATAAGTTCCTCAAGGATTCGTGGAGGTCAATTCTGCGGTGCAAAATGCGACCGTATATTAGGAATGCGGACCGCATTCCTGTCGCAGACCCAGGCAGACCTTCAGGGTGTTTGGGCGCATTTCTGCGGTCCAATCTGCGGACCGCATTTCGATTCTGCGATCGCAGAATGCGATCGTAGATTTGCTCGGGCTTCTGTTTTTCTAAATTTTAAAACCCGACCTCTTTTTAATAAAACACCTCAACCCCCTCATTTTATCAATCTTGCTGAGCTAATTAAGAGAGAGGAAAAGAGGGTCTTGAGAGGGAAAGTCATCTTCTCCAAAATTTGATTCCTCAAAACCATCCGGGCCGGAAAATTTCAAGCTTATCTTCATACCCCCTTCCCTTACAGGTAAAATCCCTAACTTCTCCCATTTAATTTCTTGTTTAAACTAAGAGAGGGAGTCTCATGCATTAGTCCTTGAAATATTGGTTGAAATCTTTCATGCATGTCTATTAAAAACCTAAAATCTAGTAGGAGGAATTGGGTAGGGGTGAAGGAGTATTCAAAGAGGGATTGATAACCTAAATGAGTTTGAGTAACAGTTGTGAACTTCAATTCTAAGTTATGTGTATTAATTTGTGCACTATATTAACGTTGCTAGACTGCTTGGTGAGTTGAGAATAGAAGTCACAAAGTGCACCGCAGAACTGACCCTCGCAAACTTCAAAGGAGAATATGCGACGACTATGCGGTCTGCATTTTGATTATGCGACCGCATAGCTGACTTCAATTTTAACCAACATTCTTCCTCACGCTACGGCAGGTATGCGGTCCGTATTTTAATTATGCGATCGCATTCTGGACCGCATTTCTTGCATTTTTCTGGAAACTTATTCTTGACTTTTTAATGCATTATTCAATCCAAAAAGGTTCGCGCCGCGGCGAACAAAGTATATTTTTGAATTGTTAACACATGCTCCCAACTTGGCACCACGAAATCCGGGTTTTTGAGTAGGGATTTTACGGGGCCTTACATCCTCCCCCACTTAAGATCATTCATCCTCGAATGAGGATCAAGGTTCATTTATTAACAGTCTTAGTGCAATATTCCCCTCTTCGCAACCCGAAACACGTTGGCAGTCCCCAAATTTAGCTAACTCCCTAGATTTCCAAAAATTTCGCCAGAGTTTCCTTTGTATATAGGCCTTACCCACCTGTCAGAGAGCCCCAGAAACATACCATAACAGCATAAACATATTCGTAAGCATAGTATAACTGGCACAATATCAACCATGGCCATATAGGCAACCATATTACCAAAAAAAGGATGGTTTTACATAAATCCAGCCAAAAAATACGGTTTCGAAGGAGCTAAATGCATAAAAATTATTACATGACTATTCAAATAAGTGTAGATACTTCTTCTTCATTTCATCCTCAGCTTCCCAAGTAGCTTCTTCAACGTGCAGATTCCGCCATAATACTTTCACGGATGCAATTTCTTTATTCCTCAGTTTTCGAACTTGCTATCAAGAATGGCAACTGGGACCTCTTCATACGATAGCTCTTCATTTACCTCAACAGTCTCAACTGGCACAATGGAGGACGGATCCCCTACTACCTTCCTTAACATAGACACATGGAAAACCGGGTGTACCAATGATATCTCGGGCGGCAGCTCGAGCTTCTATGCCACCTGACCAATTTTCTGAATGATTCTGTATGGTCCAACATACCTTGGACTCAATTTTCCCTTATTTTCAAACCGCATGATACCCTTCATAGGGGAAACTTTCAAGAATACCCAAACATCTTCTTTAAACTCCAAATCTCTGCGACGCACATCCGAGTAGGATTTTTGGCGACTTTGAGCAGTTTTCAACCTTTCTTTAATAAGCTTGACTTTCTCCATGGCCTGTTGCACAAGGTCTGACCCTATCAATTCCGCTTCTCCAACCTTGAACCACCCGAGGGGAGACCTACATATCCTACCATACAATGCTTCGAACGGCGCCATTTGAATACTAGCGTGGAAGCTGTTGTTGTAAGTGAATTCTATGAGTGGCAAATGGTCATCCCAGCTCCCCTTGAAATCAATAGTACAAGCACGCAACATGTCCTCAAGCGTCTGAATAGTCCGCTCTGCTTGCCCATCGGTTTGTGGATGAAAAGTTGTGCTAAGGTTCACTTGCGTACCCAAGCCCTGCTGAAACTTCTTCCAAAAGTTAGCTGTGAATTGAGCCCCTCGATCTGAAATGATTGAGACTAGAGTGCCATGCAACCTGACTATTTCTTTTATATACAACTGAGCATATTGTTCTGCTGTGTCGGTAGATTTAACCTGGCAAGAAGTGTGCTGATTTCGTGAGTCGATCCACGATAACCCAAATTGAGTCAAACTTGCACGAAGTGCGCGGCAACCCTACCACAAAATCCATGTTAATCATCTCCCACTTCCACATTGGAATGTCTATGCATTGTGTCAATCCACCGGGCCTTTGATGTTTGGCCTTTACCTATTGACAATTCGGACATTTTGCCACAAATTCCGCCACATCCCTCTTCATGTTGTTCCACCAATAAATTTCCTTGAGATCATGATACATTTTTGTAGAACCTGGGTGCATGGAATACCTAAATGTGTGAGCTTCTGCCATGATCCTTTCTCGAAGACTGTCGATATCAGGAACGCACAGACGGTTTTGGTACCGTAGGGGTACCATCATTCATGCCCAAGGAGAAAGCTGTGGTCTTATGTTTGTGAATCCCTTCTTTCAGTTGTGCTAACAATGAATCATTAAATTGATTTTCTTTTACCTCTACCACAAGCGACGATTCAGCCCTATTCTGTATAATTACCCCTCCTTCATCAGAGTCCGCAAGACGAACTCCCAAATTAACTAGCCGGTGAACCTCCCTAGCCAATGATCTCCGATAAGCCCCCAAATGAGTCAAACTCCCCATAGAATTCGACTAAGCGCATCTGCCACAACATTAGCCTTTCCCGGGTGGTAGAGAATATCAATTTCGTAGTCTTTGAGTAACTCTAGCCACCTTCTTTGTCTCAGGTTCAACTCCTTCTGCTTGAAGATATATTGAAGGCTCTTATGATCGGTAAATACGTCCACATGGACCCCACACAAATAATGTCGCCAAATCTTTAGTGCAAACACCACAACTGCTAGCTCTAAGTCATGGGTTGGATAGTTCCTCTCATGATTCTTGAGTTGCCTAGAGGCGTAGGCTATAACATTGCCCCGTTGCATTAATACACACCTGGGCCCGACTCTCGAAGCATCACAATACACCACAAATCCGTCGGTACCCTCTAGTAGGGCTAATACCGGTGCTGTTGTCAACCTTGATTTCAATTCTTGAAAACTCTTTTCACAAGCATCAGACCATTTGAATTTAACTGCTTTCTGCGTCAATTTTGTCAAAGGAGAGGCGAGAGTACAAAACCCCTCCACAAACCTCCTGTAGTACCCAGCTAATCCCAAGAAACTGCGGATGTTGGTTGGAGTGGTAGGTCTAGGCCAATTCTTCACTGCCGCAACCTTCTGAGGGTCAACCATAACTTTTTCCCTGGAAACAACATGACCCAAGAACACGACAGATTCAAGCCAGAATTCACATTTTGAAAATTTTGCATATAATTGATGTTGCTGAAGAGTCTGCACTACTACCCTGAGATGACCAGCATGGTCCTCCCGACTTTGGGAATATACTAGAATGTCGTCAATGAACACTATCACAAAGGAGTCTAGGAAAGGCTTGAAGACTCGATTCATAAGGTCCATGAAAGCTGCTGGGGCATTTCTTAGCCCAAAAGACATTACCATAAATTCAAAGTGCCCATACCGGGTTCTGAAATCTGTTTTTGGAATATCCCGCTCCCGTATCTTCAACTGGTGATACTCAGACCGCAAGTCAATCTGTGAGAAACATGCAGCGCCTTGCAATTGATCGAACAAGTCATCTATTCTTGGCAAGGGATATTTGTTTTTGATTGTGACTTTTTTAAGTTGTCGATAGTCAATACACATCCGCAGCGATCCATCCTTCTTTCTTACAAACAAGACCGGTGTGCCCCATGGCGACACACTTGGCCGTATGAAACCCTTATCTAACAAATCCTTCAATTGCTCCTTTAGTTCTTTCAATTCTACCGGTTCCATCCTATAAGGTGGAATCGATATGGGCTGTGTGCCTGGCATCATGTCGATCCCAAAATCAATCTCCCTGTCTGGTGGAATCCCAGGGAGCTCATCAGGAAAGACATTTGGAAATTCATTCACAACTGGTACAGAATCAAGACTAGGTGCCTTAACATTGGTGTCTGCAACTCGAACTAGGTGATGGATACACCCCTTCTTGATCATTTTCGCGGCCTTAAGGTAGGAAATAAACCGACCTCGAGACAATACATTATCTCCCCTCAATAAAGCTTTTCCTTATTCTTTTACAATTTCCGGAACTCTTAGCACTTCGATCTATTGAGTAAGAATTACAAATTAAATCGAGAATTAGAGACGAAACTGAAGTTCTAGCTTGGTTCGAGCATATCATCAAACACTAGAGGTGCATTGTAATCTTAGCCCCTGTTTGTAAGGAATTTCTATCATTTTATACCCCCAATTGCCTTCTTTTTAGTTTTCTACCTTCCAATATCCTATGGTTTGACATGCATGTAGAGAATATCATTCTTATACTCTTGAATTACTTCTCTACTGGCCCCATGTATCTAAGTGTAGAAATAAGAGCTGAGGTTATGAATCTTACCTCTTGGGAATGAAAATTTAGGTGTCTTCACTTGATTTTCTTCAATGTTTTAGCAAGGCTCAAGGAGAATTTAATGTGAGACACTTTCCACCTCTAAGACCCTCTCTCTCTCTAAAAGTCTCAGAAGATATGCTTAAAATGAGCTATAATATTGAATATATCGATAGGGAGGTCGGGTTAAAAATTAGAAAATTGGAGCCCCGAGTCAAATATGCGGTCGCATTTGCGATCGTAGAGAAAACATGTGGTCCGCATAATGGACCGCAAAATGCTCCACAGAAACTAAGCATTCTGACTCAGTCTGTGGTAAGAATGCGGTCCGCATTTTGATTATGGGACCGCATTTTTGACCGCATAGCTGATTTCAATTTTAACCAACATTCTGCCTCACTCTGCGGCAGATATGCGGTCCGCATTTCGATTATGCGACCGCATTCTGGACCGCATTTCTTGCATTTTTCTGGAAACTTATTCTTGACTTTTTAATGCATTATTCAATCCAAAAAGGTCCGCGCCGCGGCGAGCATGCCCGCCGCGAAGTATATTTATGAATTGTTAACACATTCTCCTAACTTGGCACCACGGAATCCGGGTTTTTGAGTAGGGATTTCACGAGGCCTTACACATACATTCAAGTTTAGTAATCAGAGGCCCACCTGGAGAGCACAGGAATACATTCAAGTAGGCAATCAAGCGCCCACCTGAAGAGCACGGGAATACATTCAAGTTCAGTAGTCAGGTGCCCACCTGGAGAGCACGTGAATACATTCAAGTTCAGCAATCAAGCACCCACATGGAGAGCACGAGAATACATTAAAGTTCAATAGTTAGGCGCCCACTTATAGAGCACAGGAATACATTCAAGTTTAGCAGTCATGCGCCCACCTGGAGAGAACGAGAATACATTCAAGTTCAGCAGTCAGGCGCCCAACTGGAGAGCACGGGAATACATTCAGCAGTAATGGTGCCCACCTAGAGAGCATGGGAATACATTCAAGTCCAGCAGTCAGGCGCCCACCTGGAGAGCACGGGAATACATTCAAGTTCAGCAGTCAGGCGCCTACCTGGAGAGCACGAGAATACATTCAAGTTCAGCAATCAGGCACCCACCTGGAGATCACGGGAATACATTTCATGTTCAGGAATCAGGCACCCACCTGGAGAACACAAAAATACATTCAAGTTCAGTAATCAGAGGCCCACCTGGAGAGCACGGGAATACATTCAAGTAGGCAATCAGGCACCCACCTGGAGAGCACGTGAATACATTCAAGTTCAGCAATCAAGCACCCACCTAGAGAGCACGGAAATACATTAAAGTTCAACAGTCAGGCGCCCACTTGTAGAGCACAGGAATACATTTAAGTTTAGTAGTCATGCGCCCACCTGGAGAGAACGGGAATACATTCAAGTTTAGCAGTCAGGCGCCCAACTGGTGAGCAAAGGAATACATTAAGTTCAGCAGTCATGGTGCCCACCTTGAGAGCACGGGAATACATTCAAGTAAAACATTAGAAATTAGTAGAAAATCCCAAAACATCACTATTTCATTGATCATTTAGTTAAAATCTGAAAGCTGTGCATTGATCTTCTCTTATTCTGGTATCTGAAATTCTGTGAACGTGCCATTGGATTGGTCAAGTTTGTTTTCTGGGTTTAAATTCTATGCTGTGGTTTAATCCTGGGTATTTTGAGGCTGTGATTGGATTTTTTCTGTCCTATTGTTGTTGCTGATCATCATTACTGTTTTAACTGATTCCATTTTTAATTTCCAAAACTTCCAGGTACATTTCTGAATCCAATCCAGTGTAAATGTGATTTGAAGTTAAAAAAAATGAAAAGTGTTCGTTTCTGCCTTACTTCGCCTCAACACCTTCTATTATAGTTAATTGTTACAGTTAGTAAATCAATGTTCCCTTGGCATCAGTAATACTGCAGTTGTAAATCAGTGTTCTAATATCTGTTAGTAAATCAGTGTTCTAACATTTGTTTTTTTATAATACTGCAGTTGATTTCAGATAACGTAGTAGTGATATGGACTGCGTAATAGGACTGCTCTAATTGGACTGAATTAGTTAATTTTTGCATCAGTAACGTGATCTTAATACTTGAATCATGATTATTAGTTGTAAAAAATATATTTCATATTCTGTAGCTTCCTATAACAATCCAATTTTCTGATTTAAAGCAATTGGATATTAAATAATGATTAGCTTTAGTCATGTAGCCTTGTAATGACCTCAATTTACTCTCCTAATTCATTTTCGCCATTAATAATCTGATTAGTGCTTATCCTGTTTCAAATTATTTAAACGTATTTGGAGTAATTTGAAACCAATTCAGCATATTCTCGTTTTTGAGTTAAAATTTTGTTTGGTGAAAGGCTCAGCAGTCTACTCCCAACGGGTTGAGTTTCATCTCACTTGATGCAGGCCTAGGTCCGGTTATTGATTACCTCTTCAATTGGGCCTGGGCCAAAGCTTGTGACTAACCAGTGTGTTGGTATAGACCCGTGTAATTTTCCTTTGTCAGGTTCATCTCGGAGCCCAATGGTTGAACCTTGGTGCGGGATTATTGCTTGCATTGAATTAGTCCAATAACAAAATTAATTAGGACCCTTTCTCTTCATTATTAGAGACAAAATAAAATAAAAAATCATAGTTACTTTTAAGTTTACCTTTAATAAAATGAGACGAGCCTCGCCAAATAAATGCATAAAATGCGGGGCCCTCAATAAAGGCTATATAAAATGCTTAGAATTCGGGCGGACTATTTAGCGAATTTCATGGTCTTTCCCAAATATAATAAACTCGTAGTTGCTTTAGGCGTGTATTTTAATAATATTACCTTCCAAAATACGGGTGCACATTTATGTGACCCAAATCCAAAACTCAACGAAGTTGAAATGTGTCAAAAGCCACGGGCGTACTGGTACGGCGTGGTTCGAGATACATTTTCACGACGTTGCAATTCTTGTAAAAATAAATATATAATAAAAGCGGGTTATCAATAAAAAGGCGCATAGAATAAAACATTTTTTGAAATCAGATATAATTAAATACAACAGTTGAGCGACCGTGCTAGAACCACGGAATCCGGGAATGCCTAACACCTTCTCCCGAGTTAACAAAATTCCTTATTCGGATTTCTGGATCGCGGACTGTTAACAGATTCATATTTTCCTCGGTTCGGGATTCAACCGATGACTTGGGACACCATTAATCTCCCAAGGGGCGACTCTGAATATAAATAATAAATCCCGTTTTGATTGTCCTTTAATTGGAAAAACTCCTTTACGCCCTTCACGGGGTGTGGTAAATGTAAAAAGGAGGTGTGACATGGGGTGCTCCGGTTCTTTTTGTCAGGAAGAAGGATGGGTCGCTCCGGATGTGTATTGATTATCGGCAGCTCA
>MU681982.1:0-21041 GCA_026770625.1 Nicotiana glauca | reverse complement strand
GGGGGGGGGGGGTGTTCTAGTAATAATATGTAGCTTGTGATGCATGGATTAGGCACATTACACGGGTTAGAACCAGTGCCACTAACAAAGGCTTGGTATTTACTCCCTCCGGTTCACAATAAGTGACTAATTTGTTTTTTCATTTTAGTTCAAAATAAGTGTCCAGTTATGTAATCAAGAAAGAATTCAATTTATTTTTACAAAATAACCCCTATGTACATATCCATAAAAAGTTTTCTTACTCCTCACATTAAATAATTAGGGGTAGTTTAGTCATAGTAGGTATTTTTGTATAGAATTTAATATTTACTTAATGGGCGTGCTAAAAGCAAATTGGTCGCTTATTGTGAACCGGAGGGAGTAAGTGGAGAGGATAGAGGAGTGGACCCATTGTCCTGTGAGTTTCAGACCGTGCACCACTAGCTCTCTGGAATTGCTCGGTTATCAAAAAATTACTCTCTCCGGTCTACAATAAGTATCCAATTTACTTTTAGCACGCCCATTAAGAAAATACTAAATCCTATACAAAATTATCTATAATGACTAAACTGCCCTTATTTAGTAAGTTAATGTGACAAGGGAGAAATTTTTGTAGGGATATGCACGTAAGGGTAAAAGAGTAAAAACAAATTGAATTTTTTCTTGATTACCTAGCTAGACACTTATTTTGGACCAAAATTAAAAAGTAAATTGGACGCTTATTGTGGACCGGAGGGAGTAGGATTTAATAGCAAAACTACCAAAGAGGAAAAGAATACAAGCGATACAGCATTTCACAATAAGAAATTAACGTAATCAGCAAAAAGACACCAACTTTATCATCAACCGTCCACAAATCCGACAAAATTGCAGCGGTAAAACTCAAAAGCGTACAATCCCTCAAGTCAACAACAGATAGAACAAAGAAATAAAAAGGGCGCTGGAATTTTTCGTTTCGGGGCCAAAAACGGTTATAAATAATCGAAAGCACAGTCGGTTATAAAGAAAAATTCAAGATTGAACAATACCAGCTAAAAATAAAAGCAAACGAAACATGAGACTTTTCTCAATGAGGCGTACCTAGCAAGGCGGTGACGAGAACAGGACAGGATTTTCTTCTGCTTATCAACGGAGACGAAAGGACAGCTTTGGCACGGAAAGAGCAATAGATCTTGATAGCTGACGGTTAAAGGGGCAGAGACCTGAAGGCATCAAATACAGGAAGAGCCGATGAGGTACAAAGCCAAGGGCGAGGTCGGAAAAACACAAAAATGAATGTAGGGTGTAAAAGGAAACAAAACTGAAAAAGAGTTATTAAAAGGAAAGGCCAAATACATAAGTGACCCCTTAAACTTGTTCTTTTTTTTCATTTAAATACTTAAACTAGTCCTTGTTCCTGCTGAACCCCTAAACTAAAGCTAAATTGTATCTATTAAACACATCATACCCAATTTCTGAAACAGCTTAAGCGCTTGTAGACAAGCGCTGCCCGCGTGGCAAAAATAAATAAATCAACATGACACGTGCAATTTTCTTTTAAAAATCTGCTCCTCTAAATTTTTTTTAGCTTCGTCGTCTTCCCCATCCCTCTTGTTCCGGTCTTCCCCAACTCCACCGATTATCACTGGTACTAGAATGTCCCAACAATTATGACGTGAGAACTTATGAATTAGAAATGTACATCAGATCCTTAGGGAAGAACCATCTAGGTTCTTGTGCTTTGACATCTTTAGTTGGTGAATGCGAAGATATATATTTATCTGTTTATCAATGGCTCAACTTTTAAGCAAAGTTTGAATGGTATCATATGTCTCACACTCCCACTGTTCCATCTTTTTTATTTGTCAAATATAGGAGTTGTCGGTGGTATTTTTCGAACGGTCAAAAAAAAATTTCGATGGGCGTAGGTGGTTGTTGGTCAATTCATTATCCTTAGCCTCCAAATCTAGCATAGGGGAGTTTGTTCGAGGTAGGTTCTGTATGAAATGAGAAGATATTTGTTGGTGGGCCGGTGGCTATTTCCGGCAAATTCTAACTGTGGTTGAGTTTTCTGCCTAGTAAATCTCCAGCATTAGCTTTTGTTTTTTCGCTAAAAGTTATTAATGATGCATCGTTATGTTGTGACTTGAGAGAGAAAAGATGGGTAATAGGAAAGGATGGTGGGCGAGAGAAGGAGGTGGATGGTGGCTGGCGGAGGTTGGTGGAAGGTGGAAGAGGTGGTGGCAGGGAGAGAGTAAGGAAGAAGGAGAAACTTTTTGTAGTCATAAAAATGGCATCACGCGCTTAGAATTTGTGTGGCACACATGTTGTGCCATGTCACCAAGGCATGTTTAATAGATACAATTTTACTTTAGTTTAAGTGTTTAATAGGAACAAGAGTTAGTTTAAGTGTTCAAGTGAAAAAAATAGACAAGTTTAAGGGGTTGCTTATGTATTTGGCCAAAAGGAAATGAAAAATGAAAGAACTGTTACCTAGAGTAACCTTCCGTTGTCATAGCTATTAATTCGTTGTATTAATAAAATCGTCCATTACCAAAAAAAAAAAAAGGTGGAGCAACATATCATAAAATGTACTACTATTTGTTAAAATATTGAATTATGGGGGAGGTTCATAACCACCGACGGATTAATGCTCACTACTCTTATCAATTATCTCTGTAACTCTTACTGTTCTAATATTTATGGAATTATGATTGTAACTCTATAATCTCCCACACAAGCTTACTCCATGATCTCAAATGCTTATAGCATGTTTGGCTATGCTTCTAAAGTCAGCTTATTTTGAGAAATGCTTTTATCAAAAGTACTTTTCAAAAAAGTATTTTTGGTGATAAGTAGTTTAAATTTTGCTAATTAATTTGAAAATCACTTTTGAACGCTAATTAGTGTTTGGTCATGCTTTTAAAACTACTTCTAAGTGTATTTTTCTCAAAAATGCTTCTCAGAAAAGTGCTTTTCGAGAAAAGATACTTTTTCTATTTCTCAAAAACTGTTTTGTTTCTCCTTAAAAACACTTTTCTTTCTTCTAAAAGTTTGGTCAAACACCACAATTTTTTTAAAAAAGCATTTTTGGCCAAAAAAGTACTTTTGTCCCAAAAAAAAGCTTGGCTAAACAGGCTATTAATGACATGTTATGGTATTCTTTGGTATACTTCTATATAATACTATAAATATAGGATGAGAAGTGATTTTGTATATGCTTGAAAAATACACTTGAATATATGGAAGAAATAAGAATCTCTTTTCCTTTTCTCTTAACTTGTTTTTCCTTGTTCTATATTATTACTTTGAGCTATACTGTAACGACCCGACTTGTCGCTTTAAGAATTTATGCTCCGGTCAGTGACTTAAGGTCTCGAGCAGCTTTGTAATATGTATTATGACCCGCGTGTGTGGTCGAGTTTGGTTTTCGGAAGATTCAGAATTAAATTAAAAGAACAATTCTCATTTTTGAAGCTTAAATAGAAAGAGTTAATCAGAGAGTGAACTTTTGAGCAACAACCCCGGAATGGAATTGTAATGATGTCAATAGCTCCGTACGGTAATTTCGGACTTCATCATATGTCTGTATTTGGATTTGGAAGTCCATAGGACAATTTGACGCATTTTGGCGAAAGTTGGAAAATAGAAGATTTTTAGAGAGTTCAACCGAAGGTTAAATTTTTTTATAACGAGGTCGGATTTCGATTCCGAAAATAGAAACAACTCGATTATGTCATTTATGACTCGTGTGCAAAATTTGAAGTCATTCTGGATTGAATCGATAAGTTTCGGCGCAAATATAAAATTTGGAAGATTTATAAACTCATAATTTGATTCGAGGTGGGGCTTATAATTACAACGTCGTTTGATGTAATTTGGGACCCCGAGTAGGTTTGTGCTGTCTTATGATACTTATTGGTATATTCCAACGAGGTCCCGAGTGACTCGAGTGACTCGGATGAGTTTCGGACGAGATTCAGATCATTTGGCGACTCGCCAAAGCTGTTGGAAATTTCTGCTGTTGAAATTGTTTCTGGACAGCAGTTGGTGCCTTTGCTTGTGCGGAAGTTTCATCGCAGAAGCGACATTGCAGAAGTGACTGGAAAAGGGAGCTGGGCAGAAGCTGGCTTGAACTCATAGAAACGGACATTTTTGCGCACCTGCACGATCGCAGAAGCGCAAGTAAGAACGCAGAAGTGGAAGCTAATAGCTTGGTGGTTTCTCACAGAAGCGAAATTTCTTTCGCACCTGCGACATTGCAGGTGCGTGAACAGTTCTCAAATAAGCGGAGGTAGTGCAGAAGCATGATGTTTTCTCGCAGAAGCGAGCTTGAAGGCGCGGCAAATCTGCACGCAGGTGCGAAACTAGGCACAAACATAAGGACCAAAAACGAGTCTCTTTGCCATTATCGATTGAGATTTTGGAGCTCGGGTGTTGCGCAATTTTTTAGGAGTTCTTCACAAATTTGATTTGGGTAAGTGTCCTATATCCGAAAGTGATTATATTTCATAAATCCATGATTATATTCATCATTTAATCCGAATTTAAAAGGAAGAAATCAAGATTTTTGCAACAAAATTTCAAGAACAAAAATTTAAGATTTGGAGGTCGAGTTGTTATTGAAATTTGATAAAATTGGTATGGTTGAACTCGTATCGGAATGGGTGTCCGAATTTCATAAAAGTTCTGTTGGGCTCCGAGGGGCGGACCCCGCATTGACTTTTGGTTGACTTTTTAGAATAAAATTTTAAGTCGACGTTTTATTATTTAGAATTGTTTCCAATGAATTTTAATGAAGTCATACAATTAAATTGGATAGATTTTCTATCCGGAGGTTAATTCAAGCAAGAAGGAAATTTGAAAATATCGGCCTAACTTAAAAAAGATAAGTATCTTGTCTAACCTTGAGTGAGGGATTTACCCCTTAGGCATCGAGTCTTATGTGCTATTTGTGAAATGTGAAAAGCCGTATACGTAAGTTGACGAGTACGTACTCGGGCTTATATGTATAAAATTTATTGGGTTAAAGTCTTAGGTATTTTTGTGTAGTAAATTAGATAATTGTTGGTATGTATTAAATCCTCTAATTGTCGTGCCTTAATCCATGTTTATCGAATTTATTTTTATATGATAATTTGGTATGATTGTCACTTGAATTTTTATGTGAATTTCGTGTGGTTGTTGATTTTATATTTCTTGTAAATAATTATATTATGAATTTTCCATCTACAAATAAATAATTAAATAAGTTTAAATTGAGGTACTAATATATTTATCAAAAAATTGGATTAAAGAATGTGTTGTCTTATGTTGAGTTAATTTTCCATCTTTGTTGTTGTTATCGAGGCTTTATAAATATTTTGTGGAGCCTTGGGCTATTTGCTGTGAAATTAATTAATTTTGTTGTATCTTTGGAATTGGTTGTGGCCTATGAAAAATTTGTGATATGAATTATTGTATTGGGTGGTTGTGATAATATCCGTATAAATTATTGTATGATTTGAGTTATTATTATGAAAGCATAAGGATGGAATTCTATTGTTGATATTATATGGGTATAAGGTAGCATTTCACTGTGGTTATGTGTGTCGGGATATTATCTGAGTGGAGTGATAAGGGTGGCTATTAAACAAAGCGATAAAGAAGGGTAATATAGGAGCGATAATGGTGGCTACAAGAGAGTTAAAGGTGGCTATATGAGCGATAAAGGTGGCTATAGGTATTGTTAGGGCAGAGGAATGAGGGTGACTATTATAAGAGTGATAAAGATGGCTATAGGAAAGATAAGAGTGGCTATTGTTAGGGATGATATGTGATGAGGTGGGAATATTGCGTTGGTGATTTTTATGTGATGTTGTGATTTTTTATATATTGTGCAAATTTATCTTATAAATTCAGTAAATTTTAGAATAGTCAGATAAATAGTGAAATTATGAGTCTGTGGCTATTTCCGGGTGGATTATGATATGGGCACAAGGTGCCGGGAAAATATGATAATTTTATTATTGGCATGTGAATTGTCCGTGCATTTATTATATGAAATATGGGCACGAGCTGCCATGGATATATAATGCAAATGATATTTGCACGTGAATTGTCCGAGCATTTGTGATATGAAATGTGGGCACGAGGTGCCGTGAGTAAAAGATGATAATATTGGCACATGTGTTGTCCGTGTGGTTGTAATAAAAATATGGGTACGAGGTGCCGTGAAAATATGAAAGTGGGTTGAGACCCGTATTATTTATGATTATGAAATGAGGCGTCACAAGGTGACTTTTACTTGAAAGAATTATATTCAAGATTATTTATTTGAAAGAATTATATTCGCAAGATGTTTATTTGAACGATATTTATTTGAAGGAAGTATATTTGTAATATATTTATTGGAAAGGATTATATTTTAAAGATTATTATTTGAAAAACTTATAGGTGAAAGATTTATATTTGAAGGACTTGATTTAATTTGTTGTACTTGTATTTCATTATTTATTGAGCAATATTTATGGTATTTTTGTTTGTCGCCTTGTTGTTTACATCACTATTGATTATTGTTTTTATCACTACTATTAGTTTTCCCGTTATTTTTATATGTCATATTGCACAGGTTATTAGACTAATGAGTGTCTTGACTGTATTTCGTCACTACTCCACCGAGGTTAGTCTTGATACTTACTAGGTACCGAGTATGGTGTACTCATATTACACTTCTACACATTTTCGTGTAGAGCCAGGTATTCTAGATATCGGACTCGGACAGAGTTAGAGTGTGATCACAAGGATTTAAGGTAGAGCTGCTTGATCGTCGTAGTCCCTTGGAGTCTTTCTATTTTATTGTACTGTCAACTTTTACTCGAACGGTATTATATATTCAATCCTTGAGATCCTTGTATGTATTCAGTTAGAGTTCGTGACTCAACATTACCAGTCTTGGGAGGTTGTTGAATATTTCCGTTGTCGGTTTCAATTATCTATATGAAAAAAATGGCTTGAATTGTTATTAATTGGCTTACTTAGTCTTAGAGACTAAGTGCTATCACGATGCCTTTGGTGGAATTTTGGGTCGTGACAAGTTGGTATCAAATCTCTAGGTTCATAGGTTCTATGAGTCATGAACGAGTCTAGTAGAGTCTTGCGGATCGATACGGAGACATCTGTACTTATCTTCGAGAGGCTAAAGAAATGTTAGGAAATTTCCTCTTCTTCATTCTTGTCGTGTGCATTTGTTAATTGTGGAATTTGAGCCTTTGTATCTCTATTCTCTCACAGATGGTGAGGACACGTGCTATCGGTCAGCTGAGCAGACACCCGCGTATAGTGCTAGGACTACAAGAGGCATGGGCCGAGGTAGAGGCCGAAGAAGGGCACGTGTCACAACTAGAACACAGGATAGAGGAGCAGTTGGGGAGCCGCCAGTAGCTCCAGTTAGGGGACAAGCACCCGAGACACCTGTTGTTACCCCCGGACTTTAGGAGACTTTAGCACAGCTCCTGAACATGAATGGTACATTAACTCAGGCAGGATTGATCTCTGTTGCACCAAATATTTCACTGATTGGGGGAGTAGCTCAGACTCCTACAGCCCGTACTCTAGAGCAGCGTGGTCACATTGATCAAGTTCCGGGTGCAGTATCGGTACAACTTGTTATTCCGGTTCAGCCTGAGGTAGTCAGGTCAGAGGCATCAAAAGAAGAACAAAAGAGACTTGAGAGATTTAAAAGGTATACTCCACCTACTTTTAGTGGCACAACTGCTGAGGATGCTTAGGGATTTCTAGAAAAGTTTCTGTTTTCTCCGTACTGTATTGTGGAAGTGAGCGGAGTTGCTTTTACTATATTTAAGTTGTCAGGAGCAGCGCATCGGTGGTGGCAAGTTTATGAAGAAAGTAGACCAGCTGATTCAAGACTACCAACTTGGTCTCACTTTTCGAAAATATTTTTAAAAGAGTTTATTCCTTAGACTCTCTGAGATGCGTGGCGCACAGAGTTTGAACAGGGCATTATGATAGTGTCTGAATATGCCATCAAGTTCAGTGAGTTAGCCTATCATGCACCTATTTTGGTTACTACAATCAGAGAGTGAGTCCGCAGGTTTATCGAAGGGATTGATTATGATCTTAAAATATGTAATGCTCGAGAGTTGCAAACTGACATTCCATTCCAGAAAGTAGTAGAAATTTCCTGGATGTTAGAACATGTTCGAAGTGAGGAAAGGAAGTCTAAGGAGGTCAAGAGGTCCTCCAAATTCTGGATGATTCAGTGGATTCTATTCTGCAACTAACACTTATTATGGCGGAGGCTCGGGCAGTCGCTCAGCCCAGTCCGCAATTGAGAGTACTCGTAGTGCTCTAGTTAATATTTTTAGTGCACCATCGGCACGAGGTTTTTATAGTAGTTATTCCAGTTATCCGGCACAGACTCAGTATGAGCAGCCACAACCTCATAGGGGTTGTTATGAGTGTGGTGATACTAGGCATATCATGAGAGATTGTCCTAGACTTGGGAGAGGTAGATTTCATCAGAACACTCAGGCTATGGGCCTCAATACAGTTACTACCCCACATGCACAACTAGTTAGCGGTGGGGGATAGGCAGGTAGAGGGCTCCCTCGGGGGTTGGCCCATCCTGTTGATATATTTCTATGATTATGGCCGAGGCCTCTACACCAGATGGTGTTGTTAAAGGTACGATCCCGATTTGTTTTAAAATGATATTTTTCCTTAATTTGATTCTGTTTTGAATATTGAGGTGAGTCCTCCTATCATGCTCCGGTTATGGGTGAGTTTTGTAATATTGTGACCCACTTATATATTTATTCCTGTTAGGAGATTTATGATGTTAGCCTGTGCCTATCATTTTTGTTTTGTACATTATTGAGGGCTGTGAGTCCAAAAGTGATTCTCTATTATTCACTACGGTGGGTTTTGATATAAATTCGGGATAGTTAGATTAAAATTTGTGAATTTTATGCCCTACCAGTATGGGGGTTCATTTTATATTGTGAAATTATCTTACGGAATTTATTAAAAAGAAGAAGGAAAGGGAATGAAAAATTTCAGGCACAATGTAAAAAATACTTGTGATTCAGAGTTGAGGACGATATCCTCGCAATTTTTATATAATGTGAAATATTTAAACAGAGCTACAAGCCGCAGTGGAAGTTATATAAGGACGAGGTCCTTGTGGTAAAAAATTTATGTGTTTAAATTCTCCCTTTGAAAAATTAAAATTTGTACTTTAATATTAATAGGGAGTCATGCCTGTTAGGCTTATTTGATGATTCTTTTATGTATTTTTGTGCATATTTAGCCATATTTGTGATGTAAATATTGAGTTTTAGCCTACGAGACGAGTGCCCAGGCGACGTTAAATGTGAATCGTTAATTCAGGTAAATAGTTATGAGGTCTCCATGTCTCGCGTGTTGCTGTCAGTGTTGAAATGAGATTTTAGTTAATATGAAATTAATTGGGGATGCTGGAATTAATTATGAACAACTATTATGACCAGAGATGTGGTTATGTGCATATATATGTTGTGTGCGTAGGCACGAATTGCTACAACTGGTTGAACCTAACACAGTGTGTTAATATGAAAATCAAGCCTTTTTGAAATTAATTGGAGTGTAAGAAATTGCCTTTAAAAATTCTAAACGAGGATAAAAGAAATAATCTCAACTGAGATGGTGTTATCAGACCCATGTGAAAATTACGATGATGTAGACTTACCTGTGAGTATGTGTGTAATAGTACACTCAATAATTTGATGTTCTCAAAATAATTCTTGGCACGTTCGAGGACGAACGTATGTTTAAGAGGGGGAGAATGTAACGACCCGACTTGTCATTTTAAAAATTTATGCACTGTTCAGTGACTCTCTATCTAGAGCATCTTCGTAATATGTATTATCAATCGTGTGTGTGGTCGAGTTGGTCGAGTTTGGAAGATTCAGAATTAATTTAAAGAATAATTCTCATTTTTGAAGCTTAAATGGAAAGAGTTGACTGGAGAATTGACTTTTGAGCAAACGACCCCAGAATGGAATTTTGATGATGTCAATAGCTTCATATGATTTTAAACTTAGGCATATGTCCGTATTTGGATTTAGAAGTCCGTAGGACAATTTGACACATTTTGATGAAAGTTGAAAAATAGAAGATTTTTGGAAAGTTTGACCTAAGGTTGGATTTTTGATGACGAGGTCGGATTTCGATTCCGAAAATTGGAACAACTCCATTATGTCATTTATGATTGGATGCAAAATTTGAATTCATTCTGTATTGAATTGATACGTTTCGACGCAAAATATAAATTTAAAAGATTTGAAAACTCATAATTTGATTCGAGGTGCGACTTTTAATTTCAGCGTTGTTTGCTATAATTTGGGACCCCGAGTAGGTCGTGCTATGTTACGGGACATATTGGTATATTTGGACGAGGTCTCGAGTGGCTCGGATGAGTTTCAGATGGGATTCAGATTGTTTGACGACTTGCCAAAGTTGCTGGAAATTTTTGCTACTGAAATTATTTTTGGACAGCAACTTGTGCCTTCACTTCTCTGGATGATTCATCGCAGAAGCGAGGAAATCATTGCAGAAGCGACTGGAAAAGGGAGTTGGGCAGAAGCTAGCTTGAACTCGCAAAAGCGGACATTTATGCACACCTGCGCGATCGCAGAAGCGCAAGTAAGAACACAGAAGCGGAAGTTGGCAGCTTGGTGGTTTCTTGCAGAAGCGAAATTTCTTCTCATCTGCGACATCGCAGGCGCGACAAATCTGCTCATAGGTGCGAAACTGGGCAGAAAACATAAGGACAAAAAATCAGTCACTTTGCCATTTTCGATTGAGATTTTGGAGCTCGGATTTTAGGCGATTTTTGAGGTGCTCTTCACGACTTTAACTTGGGTAAGTGTACTATATTCGAAAGTGATTATATTGTATAAATACATGGTTATATTCATCATTTAGTTCGAATTTAAATGGTGAAATCAAGATTTTTGCAAAAACATTTCAAGAACAAAAATTTAAGATTTGGAGGTCGAGTTGTTAAAGGAATTTGATAAAATTGGTGTGGGTTAAACTCGTATCGGAATGAGTGTCCGAATTTTGTAAAATTTTTGTCGGGTTCCTAGGGATGTACCCCGCGTTGACTTTTGGTTGACTTTTTAAAATAAAATTTTAAGTCGACGTTTTATTATCCGAAATTATTTACGATGAATTCTAATGAAGTTATACAATTAATTTGGATAGATTTGAGCTGTCCGGAGGTCAATTTAAGAAAGAATGTAATTTTGGAATATCAGCCTAACTTCAAAACGATAAGTATCTTACCTAAGCTTTAGTAGGGGGAATTACCCCTTAGGCATCGACTCTTCCATTTATGAAAATTGAAAATTCGTGTACACGAGGTGACGAGTGCGTACTCGGGCTTAAATGTACAAAATTTATTGTATTAAAGTCTAGGTGTTTTCGTGTAGTAAATTGGATACTTGTTGGCATTATTAAATCCTCTACTTGCCGTGCCTCAATCCTTATTTGTCGAATTTATTTTTATATGATAATTTGGTGTGATTGTCACTTGAATTTTTATGTGAATCCCGTGTGATTGTTGATTTGATATTTCATGTAAATAATTATATTATGGATTTTTCATTTGTAGATAAATAATTAAATAAGTTTAAATTGAGGTATTAATATATTTATCAAAAATTTGGATTAGAGAAGATGTTGTCTTATGGTGAGTTAATTTTCCATCTTTGTTGTTGTTATTGAGGTTTTATATATGTTGTGTGGAGCCTTGGGCTATTTGCTGTGAATATTGATTTTGTTGTATCTTTAGAATTGTTATGACCTATGGACAATCTGTGATATGAAATATTGTATTGGGTTGTTGTAATAATATCCATGTAAATTGTTTTGTGATTTGAGTTATTATTATGAGGACATAAGGGTAGCATTCCACTATTGATGCTATGTGGGTATAAGGGTGACATTTTACTGTGGTTATGTTTGTTGGGATATTTTCTGGGCGGAGTGATAAGGGTGGCTATTAAACAGAGCGATAAGGGAGGCTAATATAGGAGAGATAAGGGTAACTGTAAGAGCGATAAGGGTGGCTATTGTCAGGGATGATATGTGATGAGGTGGGGATATTGTGTTGGTGATTTTTATGTGATATTGTGATTTATTTTATATACTGTACAAATTTATCTTATAAATTTCATAAATTTGAAAATAGTCAGATATATGGTAAAATTATGAGCTTGTGGCTATTGTCGGGCGGATTATGATATGGGCATGAGGTGCCGGTAAAATATGATAATTTTATTATTAGCACTTGAATTGTCCGTTCAGTTATGATATGAAATATTGGCACGAGGTGCCGTGGATATATAATAAAAATAATATTTGCACGTGAATTGTCCGGGCATTTGTGATATGAAATGTGGGCACGAGGTGCCATGAGTAAACGATGATGATATTGGCATATGAGTTATCCATGTGGTTGTGATAGAAATATGGGCACAAGGTGTCGTAAAAATATGAAAGTGGACTGAGTCCCATATTATTTATGATTTGGAATATATTTATTGGAACAGATTATATTCTAAAGATTATTATTTAAAAAACGTATAGGTGAAAGATTTACATTTGAAGGACTTGATTAATTGGTTGTACTTGTATTTTGTTATTTGTTGAGACATATTTATGGTGTTCTTGTCGCCTTGATGTTTATTTCACTGGTTGATTATTGTTGTTATCACTGCTATTAGTTTTTCCATTAATTTTATATGCTATATTGCATAGGTTGTTAGACTAGTGAGTGTCTTGACTGTACCTCGTCACTTCTCCGCCGAGGTTAGTCTTGATACTTACTGGATCCGACTGTGGTGTACTCATACTACACTTCTATACATTTTTGTGTAGAGCCAGGTATTGGAGAAATCAGACTCGGACAGAGTTTGAGTGTGATCGCAATTAGGGTTCAAGGTAGAGCTGTTTGATCGTCACAGTCCCTTGGAGTTTTTTTATTTTTTGTACTGTCAACTTCTATTCGAACAATATTTTACATTCGATTGTGATCCTTGTATGTATTCAACTAGAATTCGTGACTCAGTTATCTATTTTAAAAAAATGGCTTGAATTATTATTATAATTAGCTTACTTAGTCTTAGATATTAAGTGTCATCACGATATCTATGGTGAAATTTTGGGTCGTGACATATACTTCATAACACGTTATCAGCATGAGTCTCTAATATTTCATTTATATCACCCCCTAAAGGAGCACCGATAACTAAGTTGAGCCATTATATACCTACGTCATTTCATATGCCATGTTGATCGGTTTGCTTATATTGTTTATTTTAGTCATGTTATGTTTTTCAATAATGTTTTGGTCTTCTTCAACTTCAAATTAAGCCACAGAATTCGGCATACAAGTTGAAGCGTTGTGTGATGACCCAAAAGGTCATCACTTGCTTTTAAATTGAATTTTGTATTCTGAGGCCTTAAAAACCTCTTTTAGCCTCGTCTTGATTTGCGTGCACAGTCCGGGCACGTAACCAAAAGGCTTAAATGAGAAAATCTATAAAAAAATGATAAGTTTTGGGTTAAAAAGAATTAATTTGACTTCGGTCAACATTTTGGATAAACGGACCTGGACCCGTAATTTGACGGTCTCGGAGGGTCTGTAGGAAAATATGGGACTTGGACGTATGTCCGGAATCGAAATCCAAGGTCCCAAGCCCGAGAAATAAATTTTTAAAGAAAATTATTTTCTGAAATTATTTAAATGATTTGGAAAGGAATTTCGATTAGAATATGTTGGTACCGAACCCGTATTTTGGTTCTGGCACCCAGTACAGGTCTTATATATGACTTAAGATAATTCTGTGAAATTTGGTGAGAAATGGGTGTCATTTGACGTGATTCGTACTTTAAATGAAAATTTTGATATTTTAAGAAGTTTGAAATAATTCATTGATTTTGAGGTTTAATTCGATGTTAATGATGTTAATTTGGCGATTTGATCGCACGGATAAGTTCATATGGTATTTTTGAGTTAGTACGTATGTTTGGTTAGGAGCCTCGAAGGCTCGGGTGAGTTTCAGATGTGTTTCGGATGTGTTTCGGAAGGTTTTAAACTCTTAAAAAGTTGCAGGTTTTCAGCTATTGGAATTCTGATATTTCCTTCTTCGTGTTCGCGGGAGGACCCTCATGAATGCGATGTGTTAATTATGCTGAAGGAAATTCCTTCTATACGAATGCGTAACCCAGGTCGCGAACGCGAGGCATTTGGGGGTCTTCCCTTCGCGAACGCGGTCCTTGCCATACGAACGCGAAGGCTAATTGAGCTTGGGCAGGGGAGGGGAATTAAACCTACGCGAATGCGACCACATGGACGCGAACACGAGCCATCTTATGTAAACGCGAAGGCCTAGCAGGCCTAACCCATCGCGAATGCTATGGACCTGTCGCGAATGCGATGAGTAATTTCGCCAGTTATTTTAAAAGACTATAACAGTAGGCCATTACGGGATTTTCCCCAAAACACATAACTTCTTCGTCTAAACTCTAAATTGGGCAATTTTTGAAAGGGGATTTCACCACCAATTCATACGTATGTAATCTTAGACTCATTTTCTTCAATTTCCATTAACACCCATTAGATTTTTAGGCTTAAATCATATTTTTAAGAGCAGAAAATTAGGGATTTGGGTAGAGTTAGGACTTTTTGATTATTTGTGAGTTAGACCTCGTTTTGAGGTCAAATTTTGGAACTAATTATATATTCGGGCTCGTGGGTGAATGGGTGATCGGATTTTGGTCTGAACCTCGTGTTTTGACCAAGTGCCCGGGTCGATTTTTGACTTTTCGGGAAGAATGATTTGAAAGCTATAATTAAGTATTGGAATGGGATTGTTGAGCATTTATTGATGTTGTTAAGTCAATTATGTATAGATACAATTGATTTAGAGTCGAATTCGAATGGAAAGGCGATTTTTGAGGATTGAGTTGGCCGTGGAAGTTCGAGGTAAGTGTTCGGTCTAACCTTATCTTGAGGGATTAGGAGTTGTGTCCTATTTGATATGTGCTTCCTATTGAGTACGACATATAGGCATGGTGATGAGTATCTATATGTTGGTATCGAGTATGACCGTGAGTCTTAAATTGCAATTTGCTATGTTCTCAAATGATACTACGGATGCTTTAATTGATGATTCTCGATATTGAGCAAGAATTGAGTTTGTTTTCGTGGAAAGTACTTATGATTGGGTATTGGTGTTAGCTGAGATGAGTAGAAGTTGAGTTAAGATTTGTTATAGCTGTTTCTCCCCTGCCGGGACGTATTACTTTTACTGTTAAATCCCCTGCCGGGATAGTGTAGTTTATTGTTGATCCCTTGCCAGGACCCTTGGTATGATTGTTGCTAAAGGTATATAAAA
The DNA here is from genome assembly GCA_026770625.1 of Nicotiana glauca. Taxonomy (NCBI): domain Eukaryota; kingdom Viridiplantae; phylum Streptophyta; class Magnoliopsida; order Solanales; family Solanaceae; genus Nicotiana; species Nicotiana glauca. The sequence goes on along the minus strand of MU681982.1, from coordinate 5,637 downwards.
ATATGGATCGGGGTGCATGCTGCAAGAATACTATATATATGGATCGGGTTGCGCGCCGCAACAATATTAAATATGGAACGGGTTGCACGCCGCAACAATACTAAATATGGATCGGGTTGCACGCTGCAGCATATATTATATTGAATTGAGTTGCACGCCGCAATAAATGTTATATTGGATCGGGTTGCACGCCACAACAGTGTTAAATGATAAGGGATCGGGTTGTGCACCGCAACATTATTATTATTGATTTGTTGTAGATTCTGAGTTATTCTCTCATATTTCTCTTAAGTTCCTACTGGATTTAACATTTTCCCCATATCATTTACCCCATCCCATTTAAATTATTTATTCCTGTTATTTTCTGCTATATATTATACAATTGCACAAGTTTATCTGGATTCTGGTCCTAGCCTCGTCACTACCTCACCGGGGTTAGGCCAGGCACTTACCATCACATGAGGTCGGTTGTGCTGATGCTACACTCTGCACTATGTGCAGATACCGGAGCAACATTTGAGCAGTAACATTTGGGGAGCCAGCCTTCAGTCTTGCCAGAGAGCCTGAGGTAGTCATGCAGGCGTCTGCAGGCCCGACATTCTCTTCTATCTATTTATACATTCTGTTTTCACTTGTTTTCGAGACATACTGTATTTCCTTTTTCAGACATTGTATATAGCACTCATAGATAGTCCATGGATATTGTGACACCGGTTTCTGGGTAGAGGCATATATTGGCATTCTTGTACTGATTTTGGTATTTAATTTAACTAATTCTTCCGATTGATTTCATCTTCCTCTATTATTTTAATGTTGATCACCTATTAATTTAAGTTATTAAAAAAAATTAAAACGAATGAGTTAGAATCAATTGTATTAGGTACATTGAGTATTCAAGTTCTATGAGTAGGCGCCATCACGACCCCCGAGCGTGGGAAATCCGGGTCGTGACAAGTTGGTATCAGAGTACAAGGTTACATAGGTGTCACAATTTATGGACAAGCTTAGTAGAGTCTGAGGGATCAGTATGGAGACGTCTGCATTTATCCCCCAGAGACTACAGAGTTGGGAAAACTTCACATTTGTTCTTTCTTGTCATGCGGTTTTGTTTCTCAATGCTAATTGAATTTCTACTCTGTTCTTTTATAGATGGCGAGAACATGCACTTCCTCATCTATCGATCAATAGCCCGAGCCCCACGCAGCAGCTCTCAAGAGGGGCAGAGGCAGGGGTAGAGCTCAACCCAGGGTAGCAGCACCCATAGCGGAGCCTCAGGTTGACTTTGATGATGATGTTCTGGCCCCAGCAGTTCCGGTGGGCTAGGGATTTATTGCTACCCCAGTTCTTTAGGATGCTCTGGTCCGTCTAGTGGGCCTTATGGAGAGCGTCACCCGGGCAGGTTTACTTCCTGTAGCACCAGCCGTCTCTCAGGCTGGAGGACGAGCCCAGACTCCTGCTACTCGCACTCCGGAGCAGATGGCTCCCTAGTTTCAGACTCCAGTGGTTCAGGAAGTTGGAGCAGTTCAGCTGGGTGTGGTAGCTCAGACCGGAAATGGAGCAGCTATGTATGCCGATGCTTTGTGGAGATTGGACAAGTTCACCAAGCTCTTCATTACTACTTTCAGTGGTACATCTACTGAGGATCCCCAGGATTATCTAGATAGCTGTCACGAGGTTCTTAGGAACATGGGGATAGTTGAGATAAACGGGGTCGATTTTGCCACATTTTGCTTGTCTGGATTCGCCAAGACTTAATGGAGAGATTATTGCTTGGCTAGACCAGCCGAATTGCCAGCCTTGACCTGGGAGTAGTTCACACAACTATTTCTGGAGAAGTTTCTCCCTATCACACAACGAGAGCCCTATCGGAGGCAGTTTGGTGCCTCCAGCAGGGTTCCATGACTGCCACCCAGTACGAGACCAAATTAATCGATTTGGCTCACTATGTTCTTATCATACTTCCCACTGAGAGAGAGTGAGGCGGTTTATTGATATTGATGTTCTAGACATCAATACCACACAAGGGGAGGGGTGATTTGTGTGGTACCCAATTTTCGCTCTAGAAGAGCGTAGTTCTTCTAGGTGTACTTACTACTACTGTTTGCGGAATTAAAAGTACATAAAATAAAGAACACAGAGATTTTTACGTGGAAAACACCTGGCTCAAAAGGTGAAAAAAAATCACGACTTACTACTCAGTAGGATTTTCCCAAACTTCCACTAAAATCACTGAGCCAAACCAGCATTTACAAAACTCTTGTAAACCTAAGGATTAAACTCTAATCCCGTTGTGGCACACAACCTCAACTGTTGCGACAACTTCAAGTTAACTCTAACTTGAATACTCAATGTACCTAATACAATTACTTCTATGAAAGCTGTAAGGTACAAGTTTAAATCATCTACTACAATAGAACTAGAATAAAAGAAAGACACAATGAAATTGGTTCTTCTATATTGTCCAAGTAGCTTTAGGAATGCACACTCAAATCTCACATAAATTGCTTGCAAATTGCATCGCTCTTTTGCTCTCAATTTAGTTTAACTTCTGCGTTTGTGCAATGCCTGTAAAAGAGAATAATCACTGTTATTTAATGAGTTAGTAATTAGAGTTTGATTGAGACTCAATTGCTGATCTTCCATCGAAGTTGAGTCCTTGATCGACACAAACTCTAACCCTATCCTTTATCCGGATCTATGTTCTCTTCTCATAAGGAGACTTTCCCTCCTTATCCAATATGTAACCTTTTCAATCATTTCAGGAGATGATGCTGCTTGATCAATGGGACTTATCTCCTTCACGTTCATCTCACATGTATAGGTTGACAAACACTGTGCTTCACCTGATGGACCTGGTCCATGACTGAGTTCATTTGTCATTCTTCAAAACTTTACCTGTTCTTGGGCCAACAAATTCCCCTTTTTGATGATGACTAACTTTGTGCTTTCACTGATCAGAGAACCTGTAAGAGCTCAGCTTAACCATCAACACTTAACTTAGAAAATTTTATTTATTATCAAGGACCGGGTTTAATTAGGTTATAAATATCACTAATTCAGAATAATAAGTAAAGTACAATATCTCTTCTCCCTTTTTGGCATCATCGAAAAGTTACATACATGATGTGAATCTCAGATGTTACAAAGTACTCATGGCCACTGGGGCAACTGCAAGTGAAATCATTGTGAAATTATCAATAATCAACAAACAATTTTAACTATTAGGATCAGAATCATCATAGAATAGGAGAAAAACTGCAGCTGTCATTGATATAGATATGCTTCCACAAACAGGCATAAAAAGAAAGAGAAACTTCCAAAACATGAGCAAAAAACAAAAAAAATTCCTAATCTGGGTCACTAGGGGTACTAGACTGATTCTGAAGACAAGTGTTGGGAGACCTAGGGCTTGGAAGAACTAGATGGTTGAGACTGGAGAAGATTCTGAATCGTTCCATCACTCTTCTCCTTTTCTTTTGCTAGCTCACTTCTAAGGCCATCTCTCTCAGTCTCCAATTCAGCCACACAAGCCTTGGGCCTAGCAATTTCATCATCTTTAGTTCCACATTCCTGAACCAAAGCCCTAACCTTGTTGTTGATGGGTGTCCTCAAAGATGAACCAGGTTCAACTAGGATGTCATTGACTGGATAGTCACAAGCCAGCAAAGTCTTAACACCAAAATGTTCCTTACTTGATGCCATTTCCCATTTCTTCAAAGGCACATTTAGCCTATCCATAACTATAGTCAGTATGAACCCATATGGAGTGGCATGATCCTTGGAGCCATTGATGACCCTGCCTAGCAATTTGACAATAAAAGCAGGCCAGTTGATTTGCATTCCTCTCATCAGGCACTCCATAAGAACTAGGTTCATGTAATTTGCAGTGTGTCTTCTCTCCTGTCTAGGCAAGAGGCACTTGTTGATAAATTCAAACAGGACCTTGTGCTTAGGTCTCATTTCACTCTTCCGCACAAATCTGGCTTCAGGCCCATCTTCAGAATCACAAAACCTTCTAGCGATTTCAACAGTAGTGGGAAGAGAATCCAGACATGGCCACCTTTACCTTGTATAATCATCATACCCTTCAGTAGGTATGTCCAGAATCTCACCCAGTTTGAGTGCATCAAACTTCACTTTCACTCCTTTCACCAGGCTGGTGACTACTCCATCCTTCACAGCATCATTGGCCATAAAATCAATCAATTCATTCCTGGCCAGTCTCCCATCCATTTCAAGGACCATGTCCTTCCAACCTTGTGCAGCTAAAGCATCCAACAATCTCATCATTCCTGGTTCACCCAGGTCCTCCAACAGTCTGCCTTTCAATATTTTTCTTTTGCCAAAAATGGAAAACTTGTCCTGTTCTTTCTCAGANTCTTCTTCTTCTTCTTCTTCTTCTTCTTCTTCTTCTTCTTCTTCTTCTTCTTCTTCTTCTTCTTCTTCTTCTTCTTCTTCTTCTTCTTCTTCTTCTCCACTCATCATCTTCTTTAGTAATTTTTACCTGCTTTCCTTTCACTGCGAATCTTGTCGTCTTGGCAAGTGAGGGTTCAGCAGACACAGGTACAGATGAAGACTTCTTGGAAGAAATCTTGGACTTCTTGGGTTTGGGTGTAGGAACCTACACTGTTGTTCCTCTTTCTTGATGGACCAGTTTCATCTCTTCTTCTTCAGCAGCCTCAGAGGACTCTGCAACCTTTTTCTTTCCCTTCTCTTTTTTCTTTTTCTTGGTTTCTTCAGAGCTTTTTGTAGGTCAGCTTCACTTTGTTTAACCCTGCTTCTAGTAGCTCGTCCCGTAGGTACTAAAGGGGTAGAGGATTTTGGAGATGAGGTCTTTCTTTTCTTGGCTACCTTGGGAACAGCTGGGGCCTTATGTGAGATGGACTTGCATTTTTTTGGGTCATAACTTGCCCCAACCCTTTTTAGAATATCAGCCAGAGTCTCCTTAGCAGATGAACCAGGTTCATCTCTTTGTTTGCTCAAGTGAACCAGCCCTTTAGCTGCTTCTCCAGAACCACTTCCCCCTGACTTGAAGCCGCTTTTTTCTTCAACTCCACAGATAGCAAGAACTTTTTCCTTCCCCTTCCCCCTCTCTTTACCACTTCCTCCCTCTCTTTCTCTCTTCCTTTCTTTTTACCTCCTCTCCTACTTGACTCAGCCACCTTTACATCTCTAATAGGTCCAACTAGAACAAACCTATTTTCTAAGCTTTCAACCACAGAAGAACTTACCTCATCAGGGGTTTCTTGAATTTTATCAGTGTTAGAAGACCCATGTTCTTCACCTTCACTACCAGAATAAATGATTCAGATTCAGAACTAGAGTCAAACTCTTTAGCAGGGCATTCCCTTTTCTGGCTAGCTTGCAATCTCTCATTTAAGGCTTTCCTCAAAGCTCTAGATGCTATAGATTTTTTAGCCAACATTTTTTACCTTCGAAACCTAGGTTTTGGGTATTCACTAGGAGGAGTAGATGAGGATTGTCACACCTCCTTTTTTATGTTATACTACTTTAACCGCGAGGGCATAGAGGAGTTTTTCCAATTTAAGGACAATCGGAACAAGATTAATTATTTAAGTTTTTCAGAGTCGCCACTTGAGAATATAATGGTGTCCCAAGTCACCGGTTTAATCCCGA
>MU681975.1:52271-69991 GCA_026770625.1 Nicotiana glauca | reverse complement strand
ATGCATTTCTTGTCAGTAGTCCTCAGAGGTACTCAGATGTTACAGGTTGTATATTCTCTATCCCTGCTTACATTAATGTTCGTATTTATGGTTCCCTGCCTTACATACTCATTACTTTATTCGTACTGACGTCCTTTTATTTGTGAACGCTGCATGTCGTGCTGCAGCTCCCGATAGACAGGTAGGTGCAGCTCCCCACCACAGTAGGCTGTCCAATTCAGCGGTGATTGGCGAGATCCCTTCTCCGGACTTGCCTTGGTCTTGGTATGCATTTTTGCTATAGACATTATGGGTATGTCGGGGCCCTGTTCCAGCTATGTTGCAGCACTTATGTTCCTCTAGAGGCTCATAGACATGTGTCGACTCATGTATAGTTTGGTATGCCTTGTCGGCTGGTTTTTGTTGTATAGCCTTTCATGATAGCGTGGTAGCTCGTACCATATATATATAGTTTCTTGATTGTCTGGTCATCCCATGTTATATAGGTTCATGCCATCATATTTTATTGTTGGTTGTCCGTGATCCTTGTCTACCATTTATATTGATCTCCTTAGCCCTAAAAGATAATAAAGAGGTTAGATAAAATGTACGTTGGTGCTCGGCAAGTATGGTCGGGTGCTAGTCATGGCCCTCCAGTTTGGGTCGTGACACATCTTGTCACGACCCAAATTCCATTATAAGTCGTGATGGCGCCCAACACCGTTGCCAGGCAAGCCAATCCTAATCAACTAGTGAGTTCTCAATTATTTTATTTACACATTTCCAATATTCACTAACTTATATTGTATCAGATCGAAAATCAACAATTTCATAACAATAAAAGTGCAACCCAATTAGTTTAAACTGTGTGCCAGGAACTAGTGTCACAAGTACTAGGGCAACTAATAGAATATACAAAATACCACTATCCTACTACCTAAAATAGAATAGATAGTACATAATCAACGACAAAAGAAGAGAACTCCGATATGCTGCAAAATGGTTCAGAAGGGGCAACTCACCGTGGGATCTCGATCAGGAGTCAGGAACGTGCACCGGAGGGGTAAATAGATGCACCTACCTCATGTATAGTTAAGTACAGAAGTGTAGTATGAGTACATAAACAACATGTACCCAGCAAGTATCCAGTCTAACCTCGAAGAAGTAGTGACGAGGGGTCGACTTGACGCTTACTAAGGTCAATATCAATAATAATATATAGGGCTTACACTAAGCATGATTAGCATGAATATAATAACAATATCAGAATTTAGGAGAAAACGATATATCAATTTCAGTCATATCATACAATAATTTGCACTTCAAAGCATTTAAATAAAGTAAATCATGGATTGGTTTCCACAGAAATATCATGCGCACATTATGCCGAGGTCATACGGCTCGGTCCAACATAATAATAATTGTGCACTGTCAGATGATCGAATGACATGAACCATAGATGCATCTATTTTTACCGAGGCGATTCGACCGATCCATAAATAGAAATTATTATCAAGAAGGTACATAAAGGCGAATTTATAGTCAAATAAATTCATACAAGTTCTCAAGTAAGTGAGTACATTCGTTTCTAATTATTTTCAATCTCTAACATGTCCTAAGTGATCTCATTAGCAAGTAAGAACAAAAGCATTTGCAAGTATGGTATGATACAGGTCCTATCTACCCATACAATTAGCATATAGTAGCTACGTACAGAATCTCATCATCACATATGTACGTAGGCCCCACAGAAAATCACATACATTTATTTAATTCACCTAGGGGCTTATTTCCCTCTTACGAGGTTAGAAAGGAGACTCACCTTGCTCCAAAGCTTACTCCCAATATTAAGAACGCACTCAAACCCTCAATTCGGAGCCGAATGATCCAAAACTAATCAAACGGAGTAAGAACTAGTCAATACAAGCTCAAGAGTTCATATTCTAACTATTAAAGTAATCTCTCAATCCTAAATACAAGTTCCCTAAAATCCATCCCCAGGCCCACGTGCCCGGATTTTGAATTTTTTTTAGGGAAGTTGTTTCCCATACCCTAAGGATCAAGAATATATAATTTTTACTTTATTCCATAACAAATTTCGTGGTAAAATTTTATTTTTTATCAAAACCCTAGGTTTTACTCTAAACCTACAATTTTTACTAATTTTTGTATGTTAATATACCCATAAACCAAGTATTGAACTCACATTAAGTAGAAGTAACTTACCTTACAAATGCTAGGTTGAAATCCCTCTTTGGAAGCTCCCAAATCGCCCAAATAATGAGTGAAATGTGTCAAAAATGACACATTCCCGTATTAAATGAAGGCACTGCCTTCAGCGATTTCCGCACCTTAGGTTAGGGGACCGCATCTGCGGTCTCATTTCTGCGAGGGAACGTCTGTATCTGTGGAGTTGGGTTGGGCTGACTGGGACCGCTTCTATGGTCTTGGGGCCGCTTTTGCGAAAGAGAAGCCGCATTTGCATTTCCTAGGCTCCTCAACTTGGGCCGCATCTACGAAGGCTGGACCACTTCTACGGTCTCGCACCTGCGGCTGGCCAACCGCAAGTGCGGTTATGATAGATAAATAGAGATTCAGCTCCTTCCAAAACTTTCCAACTCAACTTGAACCTCGTTCGATTGACGCTCGGGGCCCCCCGGCCCCGCCCGAACATACCGACAAGTTTGAAATCACAAAACGAACTTGCTCTCACCCTCGAAACGCCCAAAACAATACTAAATCTACGAATCACCCCCTAAAACCAATTGACTCAAACTTAAGAACTTCAAGTTCTTCAATTTACATCCAATGCGACAAACACCCTTATACTACTCAGATTGACACCAAATTTGCGTGCAAGTATTCAATGAAAATATGGAACTATTCCAAGTCTCGAAATTCCGTTCGGACCTTGATAACACAAAACCCCGCTCCAAACCAAATATTTAAGAATTTCAAAATCCTTAAGGAATCAACTTTCACTATTTGGCTCCAAAATACTCCTGGGTCATTCAAAACCCGAGCCGGACATATGCCCAAGTCCGAAATCATCATACGAACCTGTTGGAACCTTCAAATCTAGATTCCGAGGTCGTTTACTCAAAACGTTGATCGAACTTGGCCTTTTAAGCCAACCTTAAGGAACCAAGTGTTCTGATTTCAACCCAAACTCTTCCAAATTCCGAACCAACCATTCTCACAAGTTATAAATCAGTAAAAGCAAGTACGGGAAGTCTTATCTAGGGAAACAAGGTTCTAGAAAGCCAAAACGACCAGTCTCGTTACACGTCACGATGTCTTTACAGAGGGTAAATTGGGTCCTGACAACCTCCACTTTTCGTGCTTAATTAGTTACTCCCTCCGTGTCAAATTATACGTCATTTTTTTTTATTTTAGACTCCCTTTAAGAAAATCATAATTATGAGGTATTTTAAACTATTTTACCCTTATTTATATCTTATTGGTATTTGAACAATCATAATATTACTTCATAATTGACGTGTTTGTAGTCTTCAAGAACAATTACTACTGAGGATAAGATAGAAAAAAATAAGTAAATTTGTCTTGAACTTTTAAAAATTACGATAGATAATTTGAGGCAACTATTTTTGAAAATTACGATGGATAATTTTAGACAAAGGAAATATTATTAGAGCGGCACTTAAACATAATGGAATATAGTGCCAAGAGAGTGAATATTGTATTATAAAAGATTACTACATCTAGAAAGAATTAGTGAATGACAAATCAAGAAGTTAAATGACTCCAAAATTATAAAAGATTTCAATCCTAATTTGAAAACCCCACAAAATGCCAATTAAAATTTCTGCTATATTTAGGTTGAACATTTTGCAGAGATAAGTATTAATGAAAGTTTCCTTTTTTGATTTTACAAAAATAAACATTACATTTCCTTTGTTACAAGTAATGAAGAAGGCATTACGTATAGTGGTTTTTTACTTGGACTCAAATCAATTATAGGGGTCCATGAATGGCCCCTTCTAATAGTTGTTTTTTTCTTTAACTTAGGCAAGCATGCTTGTCCTCTTTTAGATTTTTCCTATCTAATCCATAATTGTCCTTTCATTTTATTTTTTAATTATTCGGTATCTGAAATTTATTAGTCCAACTAATTTGAATTTGTCCTAAATAAATTTATTTAGGAGGTAAACCTATTTTTGCCAAAAGATTTTTCATTCCCGGAGTTTGAATTAAAGCCCGAAATCTCTAATTGAAGGTTGAGGGATCCCAATAGTTCCCTAATAAAAGAATTTCTAGGTCTTCTACCAATCGGTGTTTCGGCAACTATAATCTTTATATTATAGATACCTAAATTTGATTAATTTTTCTGTTTTCATCATCATCATGCAACCAAAGGTGGACTTACATCATCGGGCCCCATTAACTTCAATAATAATTCTAAATATATAAGCGTATATATGTTGATGACGCTCAAATATTTGCTTGAAACCATTCGATTGGACTACTGATTGAGCAGTTCGCTCATGTGCCCCGCCTACCTTTAAATTCTTGGTCCGCCTCTTCCTACAACTAACATAATCGATGAAACTTCACGTTTTATTGTATTTATTTCAGTTAGGATTAACCGAAGTCTTTTCGTCCATATATTTTCTTATTTTTTCATAATATTCACGTTTTTATCCTTTGTGAAGTGTAGGAAAGAAATTGATTGATAAAATAGAAAGATAAGTAAGAAAAGAATTGAATGAGAATGGTACAAGTCCAAGATATGAAAGGTATTGGTGGTTGAGCATTTGTGAGATATTTTTGAATCAAATGCCGCTCAACATTCCAAATTATGTGGTCCTCATTAATTTTAGTTTTCTTCATAATCTTCTTTCCCTTTTTTTAAAATCTTTTTTTTTCTTCAATTTTTCAGAAAAGGTATGTGAATAGGGTGAGAGGATTCTTATCGCGGAATATTAATACTATCATTAAATAAAGTATTAATCAGTAAATTGTAACTTAAATCTCCATAAAAAGTGAGTTCGTAATCTTAAAAATAAGACAAATTACTTGTTTGTTAAAGTGTTGTGATAGTGTAAAAAAATGTGTACATTGATTGACGTGTATATACCTTCGAACTTTTCTTTAAATTAGAGTGATAGGTTGGGTACCTAATAAAGGAAAGGTCTATTTAATTTGAAAGGATTGAGAATAAATAACTTGTTGGCTTGTGGACCCATATTCTACTGTTCTTTAGCTACTTAGTCCTTAGCTAATATACCTACTTTCTAAATATGGATATTTCCTCTATCTTTGATTTTGATTTTTTGTTTTATCTCTATGTTTACTTTTTCCTTTTTTTCCCGTGAAAATAGCACGGGCTAGCCAATTTTCGGACTGGTAGTTGAAAAATAACCAGCGTTTGTAAAGTCATTTAAAAATAGCCATTATTTTGTTGTCACTCAGAAAGTTCCATCATAATATATTGGAGATTGATGCACCTGTGTATGAACTTCCAGCATATTATGCTGGAACTCCAACACACGGAAAATTCCAACATAATATACTGGAGATTAGAGCACCTGTGTATGAACTTCCAGCATATTATGCTGGACCAGTATATTATGCTGGAATATTTTTCGGATTTTATAGAGTATTTTTGTTCAGATTTATCTTTACATATAAAGTGGCTAAAATTCGATTACTTTTGAAACTGTGGTTATAAATGTGGCTATTTTCAATTATCGTTTGTAAATCTTGCTGTTTTTGAATTTCTTCCATATTTCCCTTCCTGTTCTTCGTTTTCTAAATATGTTGAACAACGGACTGAGAGACGTTTGATCTCAACATATCATCCATGGACCAAATTTAGCCTTTAAACCATTTTGCTCAATACACTATTTTAGTAGAGCTAGTACAAGTCATAAAAAAACTTACCGCAAATTACAAAATTAATCGGTCAGTAGAAACTAATTGCATTTACTAGCCAAAAAGTGTACAAAATAAGTATATTATATGTATATAATGCACATATATACAAAAAAATATATATTTTGTCGGCTATTATTTTTAGGAGCGGCTAAACTTATACAGTTCTCTAAAACTTATTAGTATAAGTTCTACAGGAACTATGGAAGGGAGAATTGAAAAGGTCAAAACATTTGAGAGTGAAGTTTAATTTTCTCACATAACTTTTCTTGTGATTAATACAAGCATTACTAAAAATAAGAATAGTAAAGCAATAATAGGAAAATAAGAAAAATGAAGAAAAAACTACACAGTATAGCAAAAATAATAGTCGGGGATATATATATATATATATATATATATATATATATATATATATATATATATATATATATATATATATATACTAATACATGACATACATATTTTTTGTATATTTGACTAGGGAATGTAATTTTTTTTGGCTTACTGGCCAAATATGTAACTGCCCCCAAAAATAAATAGAGAAGGAAAACAGCCATAGCATACTATAGAGTCTATGGTATAGACAGACGACTCTGTTAAGTGTTAAGTAGTGTAGAAGGGAAAACTCAAAAAAGAAGAAAACAAAAAACTCTAGCAGAAGATAAGTTATTCTTTACATTGATCAGATTCTGGGTGGTATCTTAACCCAAATGAATTGTCATAAAGAACTTAGAGGTCGTTTGGTACGCGAGATAAGGTGGGATAAATTTATATCGTCAACCAAACATGTTTTAATTTAATCCCAGTCTTAATATATTATCCCACCTCCCATGTGGGATAAATTAGTCCAGGGATCATAATTCCAGGATTATCATCCTGGGATAAGTTAGTCTGCGTACCAAACGATCCCTTAGGAGCCTTCATGGACACAGATAATATCATCAAAATTTTATGTCAAAATCTTTAGTGTTTATAAAGCAACAGCATATACATCAACATCTTGAGTCCTACAACAATTAGACATAATTCAATAATCAAGATACAATGTTACCCTCTTAACCATTGCATAAGGCAGTTTTAACCTCCAATCTTTCTGTTTACGGCTTAGCGGCCTTCCTTTGGCCGCTGGATCTCTGTTCTCCTTCACATCCGCCAACTTCCACGCACAGCTTCCTGATTCTGCATGGATTGATTCTAAGAAGAATATTCCGTCCTTTTCAACGTTTCTAGAGTTCATTTCTTCTATATAGCTAACTCTCATAGGCATGTCCCTGAAGCGGGATAAGTCATCTGGTACTTTTAGTAGTCGCTCAGCACCAGGAGATGATACCTTAGGATCACAGGAAAAAGAGCGAATAATTATTTCAAAGACCAATACCCAAAGCCATTGTCAATTTTTTACAGAAAGAGAAGACAAGTACAGTTTTAACATTTACCTCAAGGGCGAGATCATCAGGAATTTTCCCTAGTGCACCAGCTTCGTCTAGCATTTTCTTGTATAGGCGGCTAAATTCTTCCATCTCATCCATACTCGGACAGCCATATCTGATGTAAATAGCATGTTACAGTGTTGCACTACCACCAGGAACAGGATATCAAATAACCAAGTGAAACTACAACAAGTATGCACTCAGATTTCAGTCCATTAGAGATTTGTTTAACTTGAACAGCAATTATGCTTAAAAGATGCAAAGAAGGGCAGAAAGAAAAAAGACTTGGCAGGCAGACTTTCACATATCTAAGCAACTGACTATATGGTGACACTGTAAGTACCTATAAGGCTATAACTAAGAGGTCTAGTCCAATCATTCATCCATCACATGTTATATACGACTAAGGGTGTTAAACGGGCAGGGTCAGCCCGGTACCGGACCGGCCTAGACCGGTTAAAATCGGAACCGGCCCGGACCAGTAGAAGGGGGCTGGGTTAGGGGAAACACACGGGTTGCACCGTTCACCTTTGAAATACCGGTTAACCGGACCGGTACAACCCGTTAGGTGAACAGTGTTAGTGAACCGGTTAACCGGCCCGGCCCAGACCGCCCCGGAACGGTTTAACGGTAAAAAAGTTTTTTTTTTTAATATGGGCCCAAATCTGACCGTTGGCAACGGTCCATTTCAGAAAATGGCCGTTGCCAACGGCTGAATTGCACAAATAGCCCGATTTTGGGATTTTTTTTTTTAATTTACCCCCTTTGAAAAACTATAAATACCCCCTCCCCTCTTCCTCATTTCTTCATTCATCTCTCAATTCTCAATTCAAGTTAAATCATGCCTCATACTTCTAGAGTGCGCTTATATGTTTGGCAACACTTTGAGGTGGTAGAAGAAAATGAAGAAGGTCAGAAAGTAAAGTGCAAGAACTGTGGTCAAGTTTTAAATCTTCGTTCAAGGTCTGGCACAGGCAGTTTAAGGAGACATATAAAGTATTATCTTGAGCGTCCTCCGAAAATTCGTATTTAAGATTTTAAGACAATTTGTGTTATTTTAAAATTATTAAACGTATTTATGCTTAATGTTTTAGTTTGTTAGATTAATTTGAAGTATTTTTAATTTATTATGCATGAAAATTTAGTTTTGCTATTTTTTTTTTAATTTACTTTTTAAATGCAAACTTCAATTTTGTAATTTTGAAATAAATGTAGCACTTGCAATTTATAAGTGCAATTTTTTCTCATCTTTCTTGTATTCTTTATATTTTTACTTTGTATGAATATAACTTATAATAGTTATACAAAATACAAAAAAAAATTTAAAAAAAACACTAAACCCGGCCCGGCCGGGCTCCCTCAACCCGTAGTAACCTTTACGGTTCAATTTTTACCCGGATGAACCCGAACCCGTTAAACCCGGTAAGTCTCAACCCGTAACCGGTCCGGACCATAACCCGTACGGGTACAAAAAATCATAACCCAACCCGGCCCGACCCACCCGTTTAACACCCATAATATACGAGTAACACACATTTTATTTTGGAACATCCAAAATGTTGGACATGTTTGCACAGATTATAATACATAATAACAAACCCAGTGTATTCCCATAAATGGGGTCTGGGGAGAGTAGTGGGTACGCATACCTTACCCATACCTTACCAAATCTCTCTATATGTTTTAAAATTTTAAAATAAGTCATGAAATTTTAATAGAACTTCGTGTACCTATTGAAAGCTGCTTCTGAGACATTAATGCCCATTTTGGCCATCTGATTTTTTTCTTTCTTTTTTCCTTTTCTGGTTTTCACCTCTTCAATTCTAACCCGATTTCCATCTCTTAAAGTGTTAACAGAAAATAATAGAATTCCACCTACTCAACTTTAAGATCAATAACCTATGCGTGAATCTACACTAGAGTAATGAAACACAACCCTACATCAATATTTCACAGTATTCGCACTTTTACCAAAAAACAAATTGTTGAAACAATTCAACTTTGATTTATGATGTGTGTTATCCACCATACTAACTTGTCAAAACTTTCCAAAATCAATTTTAATTGTATGGAAATAACACGGGAAAATAACACTAATACTGCAATAATATTATTTGTAAGCGGATACACGGATTGGTTTGAGTTGTGCTAGTCACTGTCCTAAGAAACTATTTCAGCAGTATGAAATGTCTACCCAGGATTAAACAAGCCTACCTCTATTTTTGAGGATACAAGAATCAGCAAAATATTAAATTACAAACCCAACTAGTAGGAAAAGGAAATAAGAAAGAAAACAACTAATGTTTAATAGTAGACAACAAAGAAAGAAGAGAGGCGTAAAAGTAAATGAAAGAATTGATGTTTTTTCTGTGTTGAGATTGGCAGAAGGAAGTCCTTTTTATAGGCAACAAGCTGAAAGCTTTTCTTGCCATTTGTCAAGCTTAGTTGTAAAAAATGTTTCATACATCTTGCCAGAACATGGTATCAATTGCCACTCTTTGTTGTTTGTAGAACACATGGACAAAATAAGTCATTTGTCCATATTAGCTTTGAAATACTGCCACACTTTTGCCTGAACCTAAAAAGAAAAAAATAGGTTCTAAAACTGCTTATTGGATATGTTGAATATAGTGTTACATATAGATTTCTTATTTTAAAAAATAATGTGCTTGATTGCAATATTATAATTGATACAAAGAATGCTGAGTTCTTTGAATATACTTATCCACTGTCTGATAAAATTTCTCATACACCTATTGAAACAAATAATATTATTGCCGTATAAGTGTTATTTTCCCGTGTTATTTCCCTACAATCTAAGAAACCATGGCAAGTAATACCACTACGGAAATTGTTGATGGTGCTACCAATTTTGGTGTTGTACACGCTACTACTGTTCCAGTTGTCCTGCCAGATATCCATGGCATTGCAACTACGTTATTGCATCCACAACTGTGGCTGACACTAATGTCAAAATACAGGTATGTAAATAGACGTGGTTACATATACAATGCTAATAAAAAAACCTTCAAAAAAAATGCACCTCAATGCAAGAGAAGAGTTGAGATAAATGACAATTTTGCTATTGTTGCGGTCATATTCCAAACAATTGATATGGCCAATGTGAGAGATTGGATGATAGACTCTGGTGCTACTAGGCACAATTGTGCAAACAAAAAGAATTTTTTCTTACGTCCAAGTTGAGGAAGGAGAAGAAACTATTTATCTTGGTGACTCAAGAACAACCCGCGTTCTTGGGAAATGAAAAATTAATGTGGTAATATTTTAAAGCCTTTGTTGACAAATGTCATAATCAAAACCATGTGGTATCCCTTCTAGAAGTCATTAGAAAGATGACAAAATGCCTTGGTAAAGTGGCAAATTCCATCTGCCACGTTTTTGTCGTGCAAAACAAAGCTTCATGCAAATGAGGCTATAAATAGCCACTATCAACCTCTCTTTTTCATTATTAGCAATTAGCAAGACAAAGAAATACTTCTATCTTCTTTCCCTCTTATACATCCTTCTCCTTCTAATATTTTCTTCTATATATTTTAATTGGCATAAGATATTAGTTGTTCTCTCTCGTCCAACTAGCTGGGTTTGTAATTTAATATTTTGTTGATTCATGTATCCTCTAAATAAAATAGAGGTAAGCTTATTTAATCCCGGGAAAATATTTCACACTGCTGAAATAGGTTCACCGGACGGTGCCCAGCACGACTCAAGCCAATTCATGTATCTGCTTACAAATAATATTATAGGAGTGTTATTGTTATTTTGCCCATGTTATTTCCATCTCTATTGACAACATGTCGGCCTTAACCCCATCTCTTTTGAGGTTTGAAGAATAAATTTTCTTCCCACTGGTTTAGTCAGAGGATCGGCCAAATTTATCTCTGACTTCACATAGTCAATGGAAATCATTCCGTCTCTCAACAGTTGTTTTATGACATCATGTCTCAATTTCATATGTACTTGTACAATTTATAAGATTTATTCTTTGCAATAGTTTTTGCAGCTTGACAATCACAATGCATAGACACAAGAGGCAATAAAATTGAAACTGATTCTATTATGAAAAATAATACATGAATTTTAACTGATTTGCCTCCTGCTGCAAAGCCTATTGGTTGTAAATGGCTTTTTAAAAGGAAATTCAATCCTGATGGATTTTTAGATAAATATAAAGCTCTTGTTAATGTACTGCATGTTCCTACTATGAGGGCAAACTTGATCTCTGTAGCCTTGTTGGGAAGAGCCGGAGTGAAAGTGTCATTTGAATCTAATAAGATTATAATGACTAAAAATAACGTGTTTGTCGTAAAGGGCTATTGTAACAAGGGACTCGTTGTACTTAACATTTCTGATGTTATCAATAGAAATGCATCTGCTTTTGCTTATATAGTTGATTGTATTTCTTTATGGCATGCTAGATTAGGACATATTAATACCATATGTATAAGAAAAATGCAGTCATTAGGTTTAATATATGGTTTAGACTCAAACAATATAGACAAGTGTGAAATATGTGCTAAAGCTAAAAGTACTAAAAGACTTGTTTTTCTATAAATAGAGAAACTTTGAATTTTTATCCTTGATTCACACAGATTTAGGCGGTTTAAAGCAGACTATGACTAGAGGTGGTAAAAGATATTATGTGACTTTTATAGTTTTATTAATGATCATTCTAGATTTACTAAGTTGTATTTGCTTAGATATAAAGATGATGCATTTAATGCTCTGTGTTATTTCCGTACAATTAAGAAACTATTCAACAGTGTGAAATGTTTCCTCAAGATTAAACAAGCTTACCTCTATTTTATTAAAAGGATACAGAAATTAGCAAAATATTAAAATTACAAACTCAGCTAGTTGGAAGAGAAAGAGCAACTAATATCTTATGTCAATTAAAATATATAGAAGAAGATATTAGAAGGAGAACGATGTATAAGAGGGAAAGAAGATAGACGAATTCCTTTTGTCTTGCTAATTGCTAATAACGAAAAGGAAAGATTGGAAGTGGCTATTTATAGCCTCATTTGCATGAAACTTTGTTTTGCATGGCAAAAACGTGGCAGATGAAATTTGCCACTTCACCAAGGCATTTTGCCATCTTTCTAATGGCTTCTAGAAGGGATGTCACATGGTTTTGATTATAATATTTGTCAACAAAAGCTTCAAACTATTACCAAAGAAACATCCATTCTTTCATTTACTTTTACGCCTCTCTTCTTTCTTTGTTGTCTATCGTTAAATATTAGTTGTTTTCATTCTTATTTCCTTTTCCTACTAGCGGGTTTGTAATTTAATATTTTGTTGATTCTTGTATCCTCAAAAATAGAGGTAGGCTTGTTTAATCCTGAGGAGACATTTCACACTACTGAAATAGTTTCTTATGACCGTGCCTAGCACGACTCAAACCAATCCGTGTATCCGCTTACAAATAATATTACTGCAGTATTATTGTTATTTTCCTGTGTTACTTCCCTACAATCTAATTACTAGTTAAATATAATATTTCTATGAACCAATAATTCTTATTGTAAGCCAGAGATTTTATCAATCACATTGCTGTTCAACGCGGTTTTGTGCCATTAGGCCATGCACGTGCCTGGTTATTCATGAGAGATCTAGAGACTAGCCAAAATCTCATAGGAGTGGCCCTACTCCACTCTCATATAGGTGAACTCAGCAAGTGTATATTGCTTTTAAATACACCATTCATAAGGAATATGATTTCATTAAGAGCTATAACCCAGCCTCTCAATTAGTAGCAGTCAAGCACTCTATTTTAGCGCTTCAGTGTCAATATCGACTTGTTATTACCCATATGAACCTACTTCATGGAATCTCCAATCACATACGTTGGTTTACCATCTCTATTGACAACATGTCGGCCTTAACCCCATCTCTTTTGAGGTTTGAAGAATAAATTTTCTTCCTACTGGTTTAGTCAAAGAATTGACCAAATTTATCTCTGACTTCACATAGTCAATAGAAATTATTCCATCTCTCAATAGTTGTTTTATGACATCATGTCTCAATTTCATGTGTCTACTTTTACAATTATAAGATTTATTTTTTGCAATAGCTATTGTCGTGTGACAATCACAATGCATAGACACAAGAGGCAATACATCGTGTATTAAAGGAATATTAGCTAAAAAGTTTCTTAGCCACAGCCTTAGAAACCAGCTAACTCCAGAGCCACAAACTCTAATTTCATAGTCGATCTAGCAATAATCATCTGTTTAGCTGATTTTCATGATATTGCACCACTACCAAAGGTGAATACATAACTACTAGTGGATTTTGTCTCATCTAAATTAGAGATCCAGTTTGCATCAATGTACCCTTCTAAAGTAGAAGGAAATCTACTATATAGGATACCATAATTCATGTGGAGTAAGATTTGCTGCATTTGTATGGTCCAAATGCAATTGGTTTGGTGTCTATTGGACTATGAACCAAACTTTGACGGATAAAAATTGATTTACAATAAGAATTATTGGTTCATAGAAATATTATATTTCACCAGTAATTCTCTTGTAGTCACTCCATGAGTCAGACAGCTTCTCAATTAGCACTCTAGCAGCAAACTTTTCTGGTAAAGACATCCCTTCGGTAAAGGCCGACATGTTGTCAATAGAGATGGTAACCTAACCTATATGATTAGAGATTCCATGAAGTAGGTTCATATGGGTAATATCTAGCCGATATTGACACTGAAGCACTAAAATAAAGTGTTTGACTGCTAATAATTGAGAGGCTGAGTTATAACTTTTAATGAATTCATATTCCTCAAGGATGGTTTATTTAAAAGCAGTATACACTTGATGAATTCACCTATATGAGAGTGGAGTGGGGCCGCTCTTATAAGATTTTGGCCTAGCCTCTAGAGCTCTCATGAATAACCAGGCACGCGCATAACCCAGTGGCGCAAAACCTCATTGAATAGCAAAATTGCGAGGGTCGAAATATGATTGATAAAATCTCTGACTTACAATAAGAATTATTGGTTCATAAAAATATTATATTTCACCAGTAATTCTGTTAGTCAAATTTTATCAGTCTAAGTTTGGTTCATAATCCAAAAGAGACCAAACCAATTGCATTTGGACCATACAAATCCGGCAAGTCTTACTCCTTTTGTTATAAACCTCAAAGCTAATATGGACAAATGGCTTATTCTATCCATGTGTCTTGCAAACAACAAAGATTGACAATTGATACCATGCTCTGGCAAGATGCATGCAACATTTTTGACAACTAAACTTAACAAATAGCAAGAAAAGTTTCCAGCTTATTGCCTATAAAATGGACTTCCTTAAGCAAATCTCAACACAGAAGAAATATTCATTCTACGCCTCTCTTCTTTCTTTGTTGTCTACTATTAAATATTAGTTGTTTCCTTTCTTATTTCCTTTTCCTACTAGTTGGGTTTGTCATTTAATACTTTCCTGCATCCTCAAAAATAGAGGTAGGCTTGTTTAATCCTGGAGAGACATTTCACACTGCTGAAATAGTTTCTTAGGACAGTGCCTAACACGACTCAAGCCAATCTGTGTATCCGCTTACAAATAATATTATTGCAATTTATTGTTATTTTTCCGTGTTATTTCCCTACAATGTTGGCCTCAACCTTTTGTTATAAACCTTTGAAACAGTGGGGAAGTGTGACAGTATTTCAAAGCTAATATGGACAAATGGCTTATTCTGTCCATGTGTCCTATAAACAAAAAAGATTGGCAATTGATACCATGTTCTGGCAAGATGCATGCAACATTTTAGACAACCAAGCTTGACAAACAGCAAGAAAAGCTTTCAGCTTGTTGCCTATAAAAGGTACTTCCTTCAGCAAATCTTAACACAGAAGAAACAACCATTCTACGCCTCTCTTCTTTCTTTGTTGTCTACTATTAAATATTAGTTGTTTCCTTTCTTATTTCCTTTTCCTACTTGTTTAATCCTGGGGAGACATTTCACATTGCTGAAATAGTTTCTTAGGACATTGCCTAGCACGACTCAAACCAATCCGTGTATCCGCTTACAATTAATATTATTGCAGTATTATTGTTATTTTTCCGTGTTATTTCCCTTCATTATGTACCCATTCAATCTTCGTCAAGTGGGACAGAGGGTTGTACTTAATAGTGACATCAATCTGGAGGAGAGATTGTATCATTGTTTTTTAGAATCTGAAGTTTAAAGATAAAACACAACAAAAACATGCTCTACTTCATTTCTGGAAGAGATACAGAAGAGTTTATGATATAGACAAGAAGCTTATGTGGCAATCAGCAACTTACTCGTTTGGAAGTTTGTCAATTCTCACATAGATGTATCCGCGAGGACTAGTTTTGAATGCATAGAGCTCCATCTCATCACCAAACTGTAGTAGCACATCACGGGCAAGGGATAATGCTTGCTCACCCCAAGGGCAACTTTGCAAGACAATTCCTCCACCATCACCTCCATCACCGATCTAAACATTTGAACTGCTAAAATCAACATAAACATACATGCCAAAAAAGATCGAAAAGAATAAAATTGAATTGTATAACTCGAAAAGATCACGTACCTCAGGCTTAGCGTCCTCGTCTTCTTCTTCCCATAAATCTATTGGTTCTACGTCCTCAATCGTTTCATCTTCAGACATAAACACACGAAGTGTGACTGTGTGAGAGACCAGAAATTGACGAATTTGATAAAATTTCACTAAATTTAATTGAATGAGAATGTGGAAAAAGTAAAAAGCGAACACCCTTATATTTCTCAGAGTAGATGAACATTTCCAATTCATTTACCCTCCGATAGGCAGGATATGTTACAAATTAATTTCCACACAAGTCAAACCTCCAATCTGCCAAATGGGGATGGAGGTACTCTACCACTTCAGCAGCCNGGGGGGGGGGGGGGGGGGGGGGGGGGGGGGGGGGGGGGGGGGGGGGGGGGGGGGGGGGGGGGGGGGGGGGGGGGGGGGGGGGGGGGGGGGGGGGGGGGGGGGGGGGGGGGGGGGGGGGGGGGGGGGGGGGGGGGGGGGGGGGGGGGGGGGGGGGGGGGGGGGGGGGGGGGGGGGGGGGGGGGGGGGGGGGGGGGGGGGGGGGGGGGGGGGGGGGGGGGGGGGGGGGGGGGGGGGGGGGGGGGGGGGGGGGGGGGGGGGGGGGGGGGGGGGGGGGGGGTTGATTAGGCAGGATATGGCGAGGTTGCAGATTTCCGAGGAAATGACACTTGATAGGAACGTGTGGAGGTCGAGTATTAGGGTTGTAGGTTAGGAGGTAGTTGAGTCTTGTCTATACCATAACTTTGTGAGACTAGTTTGGTAGGGATACTATTTTGCTTTTGCTTTGCTTTGTATCCTTCTTCTTGATTTCATATCGTTCCTATTTGTCATGTTTGTCATATTTGTTTCATATTATTTCGGTGGTGTTACTAATATTGTCTTCTTTGTCTTTTTGTCCTCTTGAGCCGAGGGTCTTTCGGAAACAGCCTCTCTACTCCTTCGAGGTAGGGGTAAGGTCTGCGTACACACTACCCTTCCCAGACCCCAATAGTGGGATTTCACTGAGTCGTTGTTCTTGTTGTTGTATATTTAAGTTGTTACTTTAGTTTTAAGGGGGTTAAAATTGCTTTAGGTCACAAGATCAAATCTTAGCTAGCATTTGGCCAAAGATCCCAGATTTATTTTGAAAAATCTGATTTGGGTGAAGTTTGGTTTGAAGATGAAAATGTGTTTGGACATACATTTTCAAAATATATTTTCCAACTTTATTTTGAAAAAACATGTATATAATTCCCAGTTTTTGGGATTTTGGCTCAAAATTAGCTCAATAGCTGATTTTGGAATTTGGGATTTGGCCAAAATATGGGAAAATTTATGGCCAAACATGACTTTTGAAAATAAATCCCAAATTTATTTTGGCAAAAGTCATGGCTAAACGGGGCCTTAAATGTCACATTCTAGTATTTCCTTGAATCTCCTTGTATAAATCTATGTTGCGCGGACTCTCCAAAATGTAGCCGAACCCATGTCGGATCCTTCAAAAATGCACTACTTTTGGAGGATCCGAGACGTATCCGGCCACATTTTTGAAGAATCAGAGCAACATAGGTATAAATTCCTAGCTTCGCCACTTCTCGTCAACATATTCATTTGTTGTTTCACTAAAATAACAATATAAGCATAACAAAATGGATGCACTTTTTCATCCAAAGGTTGGAGGACAACCACCTTTCCGGTTCAAATCCCAGTGGAAGCAAAAAAACACTAAGTGATAACTTTCTATCTAGGGGTGTGCATTCGATTTTGACCCTTATCGATAATTACTTATCGATTATCGATTTGTACATATGCTTATCGTTATCGTTTCAATAAGGTTTCGATTTTTTCGATTTCGATTTATCGATTTT
>MU681975.1:3829-19382 GCA_026770625.1 Nicotiana glauca | reverse complement strand
AGTGAATCAGAAACCAAAAGCAACAGAAACAAGTCCTGCTCTGTTCTTAAAAACTGAAACCAGAATCCCTCTCCAACTAGCTGAACTTTTTGTGTAAGAATCCAGCCTATATTACTCACTGATTATCTAGCTTCTTGGGGTAAGAAGCTAGCCTCTCCCTCTCTATATCTCTGGAGTTTTTTATCTTCAAAATCCACCTCTATGAAAATAAACTGACTTCTTTAAGGTGAAAGACCAGCCTCACTCTCACTCTATATCCCTGACTTATGAAGATAAAGCTAGCTGATTTTAACTCTATCTCCCTGGACCTTCTCTCTCCAAAATCCACCCCTTTCTTAGTCGAAAATGACTCTATTTATAGGCAAAAACAGACCTCTAAGGTCTGTCTTGAAAACCAGACCTCACTGCCCATCCCCCTTAGATTCCCATGCCTTAAAACCTCTTCTTGATGCAAACTATTTGGTTCCCCATCCTTGTCCCCTATTGTTTTAATCAAGACTTATAGGTGTATTATAGTATTCAATTTAATTCCCATGCTATCATGTTAATACCCCACTGTTATTAAACTAAGGTCAGTTTATTAGCCAATTGACAGACCTCTTGAATTAACTCTAATTAGACCCTGTTAAATCCCAAAACTACCCCTTAACCCCCCTAGAAATTACTATCCTGCCCCAAGCTTCTTAATCAGTATTTAAACCCCTCAGAATTACAACTAACACTGATCACTAACTATCAGATTATACAGCTATAACCAATCCTAGTCTTAATTCAGGCAGTGATTCAAAGCAGAAGGTCCAGATTAAAATCAAGAAAGTATCAATCAAAGGGAATGAGTTGATCATATTGGGAACCAATCCTGATCAACTCAAATCCAATGAAGCTATCAAGACTGAACATCCACAGGTTCAACTCAATACAAATTAACACAGAAAAAGGAGACAGGCTGGTAATTATACAGGAGTGAACAAAAATGGCCTATTACCATGTTCCTTCAGTTTTCAAACAAATTTAGTTGACGACACTTATTTAGTCGACTATACGAGCTACAACAAACAACAAACGCAGAGTAAACAAACATGTTGATCCATAGCCTTGGGACGGAACACAGAATCAAATATGAACCAATCTACATGACGACTTTAAACAAGTTTAAACATCTCACGATAAATATAGTTAACAAACAGGCAGAAGAAATCGACCAAATAAAAGGTCTACTGAAGATGGACAGAATTTGAAAAGAAAAATAAATGGAAAAATCAAACAAATTAACTAAACACGCGCGCAAACACAAAGTAGAACACAAACCAGAAAGAAGAAAGAGGAGAACTTATCTCGGAAGTTTTAGGAGCGAAACAGACCCAAGCTTGAATCGAACATTTTTTTGAGGTCGAACGGACCTTAATCGGGGTGTTCTCGGCTGAGAACACCTCGATTAAGGTCTATTAGACCCCAACCGTTTATTAATTTGGACAGAAACCTGTGGTGTTGTGCTCTAGGGTTCACACAGTTGATTTGAGACTTGAAGCTTCCCGGTTAGATTCGAACCAAACCAAGCTCGGTTTTGTTATGAGGAAGGTCAGGGGAGTAACTGGTATGAATTTGGACTTGGTTGGGGTAGGTTCCAATTCTGCTCGAACCTTCAAATGAATATTCGAGACGATGCAGGTTGATTCGAAGCTAGGGGTTAACGGATTTGGATTGGGGGTGGTTAGATGCTTAAGGGGTGTTAATTTGGTGGTCGTTGGAACTCCGGCCGCCGGGTCTCAGGCGCTGGGATAGGGTGGCGGCTAGGGTTTAAACCCTAGCTCGTCTCTGATATTTGAGACGATGAGACGAGAGACGAAAATGGTGGGGTGTCTGGTTCGGGGGCTGGGGTGAGATATTAAGCTTATATAGTGGAAGGGGGGATTGATCTTGGTCGTTCGATCAAGCGAGATCGATGGCCTGGATCTCTCACTTAAGAAAAGCGGCGTCGTTTGGTTATGTCGTGGGAATGGGTTGACCCGGGTCGAAATGGAACGGGTTGTGAGGGGAGCCTGGGACCGTTGGATCAATGGAGACGAACGACTCCGATTAACATACGTGAAACGTCATCGTTTCGATTTAACAGGGATTGAACTGGACCGTTTGATCAGGTGAGATCAACGGTTGAGATTGGTTGACACCAAAACGGTGTCGTTTGGTTGAGTTCAAGGCTGGACCGGACTGGGTCACAGAATTGGGCTTGGTTTCTTTGCATTTTTGGTCATTTTCCAACTTTCTTAACTAACCATAATTAAATTAAACATACTCTACACAAATTAAAAGAAATGAAATCACACACCTATTAATTAACACACAAACAATCAATGCAAATTACACATTTTAAATGACTCAATGACAAAGGACAAAAATGCATATTTTTTGTAATTTTCTTTTCTAACCACTTTATGGTTAATTAATTCTTAAATGCATGTAACACGTATTTTTTGTATCTTTAATCAATTTAAACAAATAAACACACACATACATATGCTAAAGAAAGATAACACACAATCCACAAACATCAAATGCAACACAAAACTATTTTATTTTATATTTTTGGGAGTAATTGTCGTGAGAACAAAAATCACGTGCTCACAATGATAGATTGTAACTGCTTTCAATTCAAATTCAAAATAATAATTAAAAGTTATTTTTTTAAGTTTACAAAATTAATATAAATAATTTGTAATTTTTTCGCAATAAAGGAGTAGTTCAAGTACGTTAGTTTAATATTAAAAAGTTTGATAACTTCTAAAAAAAAGTCTTGAATGTACCCAAGATTACGGCTGCACGGTTTTAACTTCAGTTCAGATTTTGCATATTTTAAATAAAATTTAGAATTTTTTATTAGGACATTTGATAGCTTGAATTAATTTTTTAAAGAATCTTTATATAATTTAGCCAAAAAATGGTAACCATTTATTTGTAAAATTTCTTAAAAAAGAATAGGGTGGAATTAATTACTGACTATTAAGAGAATATTTAAGGGGGAGGCGTGACTTATCAGTTTCTTTAAGAACGGTTTAGAAAGAATAATGTGCCACTAATGTAGCTTTCGTTTTCTTGAAAATAAGGAGGCAAAATGTATGTTATTGGATTTTAAACATTTCAAAAGTTGGGATAACATACAGGAGAGAAAATGGTGCAAACCTTTCGGAGCATTCATAACTAAACAACAAATTTTTAATTTGAGTTTAGAAATAATTAAATAACTAACTCTAAAATTACTACATGTATTTTTTTTATTTTAATAAAATATATAAATATAGATACATACTATGTATTGAGCGTCTTAACTTCTCCCTATATTAATTTCTTCAAATTCTTTTTCTATGTTTCAAAAATAATATATTTATCTTTCTACACTATTACTCAAAAATAGAAACTCAAAACAGATATTTACTTTTTATAAATTGCATGGAATACTTTATCGTATAAGTCAAATGCATATGTTCCATGTTTCAAGGAAAAATATTTATATTTCTGGGTCATTACTCAAAAACATAGATTCCCCCTTTATTAACAAATTCTATCTAGAAAATTAATATTAACTAACTATGTTGCATAACTATATCCAGACGTGGGACTCTTAAAAATAGCTGAAACATGTAATGCTTTAAAACGTGGGACTCTCAAGGGAAATAACTGAAACAAATAAATGCTTTAAAAGCTTCAAAATAACTTTTTGTTTATAATTTTTTTGAATCTCCAAGCTTATTGGAGTTTTGTCTTAAAGCTTGACACGTGTCGATATGTTGGGTTGACACTTGGCACAATAATATGACTTTGCTTCTCCTATTCTATATAGATAGATATTATTATCTTCTATTTACTTTTCATTTTTTATTTCCTTCAAACTAATACTATCCTTTTTCTTTTTTCCATATTCATTATATATAATTCACATTCATCACTTATATAATCATTTATTATAAAATTATTTTAAAGGATAAATTAACAAAAAGTAAAATTATTGATAAAAGATAATTAAATAAATATTACATCATAGTCAAATTTAATTTAAGTACCACATAAATATTTAATTTTCGCCTCTATTCTCCCACAAATGCTCGATTAATGCATTATGAAGTGCGAAATGCGCATCTTTATCCTTAAATAATTTTTTTTTGCTCGAGTTAAAAATTATTCAAATCGGTGATCTTCATCTACTACCATTTCTACTGTAGGAGCTGAAAATTCACGTGCATCTTCAATTGGTGCACCTGGAAATTACATAGGGGATTACTAAACTTATGTTTGCATTTTTTATTTTTAAATAATAAGGAGTGATCCCATTTTTTTCATCGGGTCCGGATAAAGACCAAAGATCTTGAGCGACCAATCCGGCAGAACAACTCAAAAGATAAAGAAGTATCGTTAATCTCTTCATGCTCGTTCCAAGCTCGAANCTATTTCTTAAATGAAAATAAAGGACTTCCTTATCCTAAGGCTGTCACTGAATGAATCTGGTAACTAATGCCGCCAGAGAGGCTGAGGTGAGTATTGTCGCATCGCCTCCGACAACTTCTTTTGCTTTGTAGCTACGGCTCTTATCCTTCCTAAGTGGTTCGTAAGTCTTTCTTAGTTTAGACTTCTAAAGACTGCTTATATTTCTTTTTATACAATTATAATAATAATAAAATTAACTTATAATTTTATATAAATATAATATATACAAAAGTTAATATATCAAATAATAGAATATAAAATTAAAATTATAAAGATATTAATATAAAAGTTAATTATATACACAATATATGATAAATTTAAAATCTAAAAATAAAAAAAAATTGAATAAAATAATATTAAATCAAATGTAGAGTGATGAATAGTGTGCAACACTATTCATGCTCTGTAATAGTGCAAAAAATGGTGTTGCATTGGAGCAAAAAAATACCATTTCTTGCACCAAATTTGGATTTGGTGCAAAATTTAGAGTGGCGTTGGAGATGCCCTTAGAAAACATTATGAATTATATTCATTTTTTATAGGGAGTTGCGGGTGTTCATGGTTCGAGCTGTATTGGGTTTTTTCCTCCAAAGAAATCAAACTAAGTAACTTCTTTTTCAAATATTGGCACCAAACCAAACCAATTAAGTTGGTTTTTTATTGATTCGATTTATGTCGATTTTTCAGTTATTTATCCGGTTTCTTAAAAATATAAGACATACATTATCCAAACACATATTCCATCGGTTAAATTTTCAACTAACATTGTCGAACCAATTGTTCTTTGCTAAATCTATCATTTACCGAGATATATTAATGATAATTGAATCAAGATGTGATGAATAATTTAAGGACTTGATTAAAAAATTTAAAAATATATTTTTGTACTTAATAAAAGAAGACCACCAATCAAACTAGAATGTAAAGCCAAAAAACTAGACTAAAAGTGCAAATGATTAATATGTACCATGAAATTTTAGAAACTTTGTGTATATATATGTGTGTGTGTAATAATAAATTTTAAATAGCTACTTCTATAATCGGTTTTGTTCAGATTTTTATGGTTATTTTTTATTAAAACCAAAACTAAAATTGGCTTTTAAAATTCAAAACCAAAACCAAACCAAACCTAAAAAGTCTCAATTTTTTTGATTGATTTGGTTTGACTTTTCAGGCTTGAACACCCCTAATTGCTGTATAGTATCAAGTATAATTTTTTCAGTAAAGGAATTAACATTGATTAGTCAATATTCTTAAAGCTCATTTCTTTGCAGTGTTATATGAGACTTGAGTTATATGCAGTAATAAATAGAAAGTTGCAAATGCTTTCTTAAGAAATTGCAACAATAATTGAGACGAAGAATTAAGAGTTTAATGAAATTTCTTTTGTTTTATAATAAAGGGCTTTTATTTAAACAAACCTACTAGTTAAAAGTCATTACAAAGAGGAGACTAGTTTGGGCAACAAAGTACCCAATCCATCTAATTCAATAACAGAAATAACAAAAGTGGAAGAATAGGGGATAAATTAAGCTATCAAAAACGTCCAAGATGCATTCATTTTTAGCTAACTGGTTCGCTATTATAGCTTCTTTATGCTCCGAGGGTGGATTGTCCGCATAAGATAATAAGGACCTGCAATCGTCAATCAATTTTTAATAAATTCAATTATTATTAGTTAACGTAGCTATTAGCTCCTTACACTCTGTTTCAATGATTAAGGGAAAAGATTTTTCTATCCAACACAATTAGTGACATGGTTAACTCCCATACATGAGCCATTGATATTTAGCTTGTAGAAACTTTCGTCCCGGGGGGAGGGGGTCCATTTAAAATAGGGAAATTTTCATAAAGAACTATTTTTTAGTAGTAATTAGCCATCTATAGATATCATTTGCTATATTACGGATTATAAATACTTTTTCTGTGGTTATAAGATGTATTCAATGTATTTAAACTATTGTATTCATGAATACAGTAGCAAAAATAGGCGAGAATCAGGGAAGTCCAGTTAATCAGTTGTTGTATTCGAGTATATTCGACTGTATTCATGGAGTGAAACATGGGATTACAGCTGGACAAATTGTATTCGACTGTATTTACTGTATTCACGACGTGAAATAGGGGATTACACTGTTTTTAAAACGGAAAGTGAATCAATTATTTAACATAATAGACTCATAATATAACTCAACAAACTCAATTATAACACAAAAAAATTGTATTTTCAGTTATAAAAAAGATTCTCAACCGAAAAATACCCCAAAAATATAGCAATCTTCGGAGAAATTATATAACACATCTGAATACATAAATTATACTAATTAAAAAAATATATGAATACATTCATGGCATATAGCGAGACATTGGATACAATAAAATACATAGAATACAGCAGGATACATTGAAATACAATAATTAAAAAAAAGACAGTGAATACAATGAAATACATGGAATACAACTGTCACGGCCCAAATCCCAAACCCGGCCGTGATGGCGCCTCTCGTGAAGATAAAGCCAGCCAGAACAACGCCAACACCTCTTTTTAAGCAATTAATTAACATTTATAAATCCAAAACGCGTATTAAACAATCATAAAGCGGAAAACAACGATAATCAGAAGGAAGCCAGCCCGACACAACCCAAATCGGGGTGTCACAAGTCATGAGCTACTACAGAGTTACTTTAAGTCTACAAAATAAAATATCTGATACAAGTTTGGAATAACTGAAATAGCATGAAAATAGGGGAGTCAAGGGCTGCAGATGTCAACAGCTACCGCGATGCTCCGATCTCGCAGCCTGATCTGGAAAGGATGTCAGTGCTCGGGTACAGACTTTGCTAATCCTGAATCTGCACACATGGTGCAGGGAGTAATATGAGTACTCCGACCCAGTGAGTAACAATAATAAATAATAATCGAAAGTAAGAAAACACATAACAGCACAAGGCAGTTCTATATCAGGCAGTAAATTACTTAAAATAGTAAAAAACAAATCAGTGAAAGTCAAATAAAATCTCAGTTTTTAAAGGCCAGTGAATCATGTAAAACAGCAATACAGTAGTAAAAAGTGAAAACTGCCCCTCGGGCCCAGTAACAATCGCTCAACACAATAACAGCCCCTCGGGCTCAATCTCTCTCCGATCACACTCAGAATAATATTATATAGTAACCGCTGCGGCGTGCAACCCGATCCACAAAAATAACTATTGCGGCATGCAGCCCGATCCATATATGTATTCACTGCGACGTGCAGCCCGATCCATAATATATATATATATATATATATATATATATATATATATATATATATATATATATATATATATATATATATATATATATATATATAACATCCTTACTGTTGGGTTCTCAACCCCTCTCAGTCATTTCTGGACACATCAGTATAAAGTAGGGACCCCAGCCCACATGCTTCCCTTATTTTTAGAATTAACACTTATCAAACCTGTTCACATTATTTTAAACAAGTAGAAAAATGACTGAGGATCTGATTTTCAATAAGTAAAGTGAGGAAAATCAGTTATAATTCCCCTAAAGGTTCTACAAGTCGGCACGAGGCCCCAAACATGGCAACTAGCCCAAATCATGATGATAAACAAAATAACTCAGTCAAATATGCGGTAAAATATCAAACGGGACGAACCAAGTCACAATCCCCAGTAGTAAACAACCCCAAGCTCGTCATTGAGCGCGTGTTTCATCTCAATACAGCACTACGTTGTGCAAATCCGGGGTTTTGAACCCTCAGGATATCATTTACTATCATTACTCACCTCAAGTTGGCCAAATCCTAGCTCGCTATGCCCTTGCCTCGCAATTCGACCTCCTCGCGTGTCGAACCTGATCAAAACCACAACGAATACGTTACAATAGGCTAAGGGAACATAACCCAATCGAAAAGACTCGAAAAATATCGAAAATCACGAAATTTGCAAAACCCAAGCCCCACTAATCAGAAAATTAATATCACCGGATTTCTTATCTCGCCACAAGTCTATACATATCAAAATTACCAAAATCGGAGTCCATTTGACCCCTCAAATTCCACTTTGAAATACCAAATTTTCAAGCCCTAGCTATACCCTCTTTCGATAAATTTTCATAAATTTCTATGTTTATTCTACCATTAAATCATGTATTTAGGTCATAGAACTTACCTCCAATCACACCCAGTCGAAATCCCCTTTAATTTCCATCCAAAGGCTCTCAAGGTTGCTCAAAAATGGTGGAAATAGACTTGGTTAGCGGATGTAATATCTAATAAAAATCTTCTGCCCAGGCTTATTTTCCTCTATGCGAACGCGAGGGACCTCTCGCGTTCGCGATGAACAAAATCTAGCTCTGCCAAAAATACCCTTCGCGAGTGCGGTTTCACCCACGCGAACGCGAAGGTCTGGACCCTTAAGCTTACGCGAACGCGGACAGCACCATGCGAACGCGAAGGGCAAAAGCCCTGGAACCCAACTCCTTATATGCGAACGCGTATGCCTTCACGCGAATGCGATGACTCATCACCTGATCCTTCCGCGATCGCGATGACGATGACGCGAACGCGAAGGCCAAAACACTGGTCCTGAAATTCCCTTCTACGCGTTCGCGACTCACCAACACGAACGGGAAGACCAATTCTTTTGCAACAAAATAGCTGGAAAACCTGCAATCTTCAAAGGCCAATATTGGTCCGATTGACCATCCGAAATCACTCCGAGGCCCCCGGATAACAACCAAAAGCACCAACACACTTTAAGACATCATTCAAACTCTCTCCAATCGTCAAAACACATCCAACAATGCTAAGATCATCAATTCTCACCGAATCCAAGCCTATGTTTCTCAAAAACTTCCGAAATACGCATTTGATCAAAAACTCGACCAAAACACCTCCGAATGACCTGAAATTTTGCACACACATCCAAAATCATCTAACGAAGCTACAACAACTCTCGGAATTCCATTCAAACGCTCGGATCAAAATCTCACCTATCAACCGGAATTCGCCGAAATACTAACTTCGCCAATTCAAGCCTAATTCTACACCGGACCTCCAAAATAAATTTTGATCACACTCCTAAGTCACAAATCAACCCATGAAGCTAACCGAATCACTGAAAAGCACATCTGAACCCTTTAACTTAATAGTCAATATCCGGTTGACTTTTCCAAAACAAGTCTTCCTTAAAGAGACTAAGTGTCTCCTTTCCTACCAAAACCACTCCAATTCAACTCGATCACATCAAATACCGATAATGAAGCATAGAGAAACATAAGATGGGGGAAACGGGACGGTAACTCACGTGACGATGGGCCGGGTCGTCACAACAACGAGATACATTGGATTACAATGGAAAAAAAGATAATGAATACAATGAAATACATGAAAATACATTGAAATATATTAACAGAAAATCAAGTTGTTGAGGCCCAAACTCCGTCGTATTTGTTCAAGAACGAACCCTAATTTTTGGCGAATTCGTCGTAGCAATACACTTCAACCAACGACAAAACAATCCACGAAACCCTTTCAATCCCTTCCTATAATGGCGAAATGGCAAAAACTACCCCTCAAGCTCGACCCATTTCAGGAAGTATCCGTCGCGTGCTTAGAACGTACTGTTTAACGCCTCTCTTTTCTGTAAATTTTTCAAATGATTATTTTTGACTTTAATATAATAGAAAAGAGATGAAAATTGTATTAGTACAGAAATAAGGGTGACGTTGTATTTTTGAGGATTAATTACTAATAGAAAATTAACAGAGAAGAGAGGGAATTAAGACACGAGTTTAGTGATGTTCAATTGGGTGCAAAAATTGATCGGAATAAAAAGAAAATAGTGTGGGTGAGAGGAATTTTAAGTTGGAGAATCGTGTTTTTAAGGAATGAGGAAGAGAATGGGATGTATCAAAGTAGAGAGAGAAAAAAATAGTGTAACTGAATAGCGTATTTAGTGGCTTAGGGCTAGGAGGTAACCAAAATTAAATATTTTACTATAAACCTTAAAAGGTATCTATAGAATATAATTTTTTCAAATGGTATTTATTTAAAATAAATAAGGTGTTAACCTTTACTATAGGAGGTAAAAATTCCTTTAAAATATACTAAGGATTTTGAGGCCCCGTTCTTACATGCATTTGTCATAATCTTGTATTCCATCGGCCTGCTAATAGTTTCATTAATTTGAGACAAACATTTATATTTTACGGAAGTTATTATTATTACGAACTTTCCAAATATACCAGAGTAAGCCTAGTATTTGACAGTCGATATTGAATTGAAAATTATTTTTTGAGGATCTGAATGTACTAATGGGAAACCTTAGATATTTTATTTTCTCGCATGTTTTATAGATAAACAACTAGTAATAATATAGTTGTTCTCGCACGAGATATTATCCAAGAGAAGATATTGGATTTATTAAAGTTTATACTCTGACCCGAAACTGTACAAAACTTGTCGTGTATCAATCAGATAATTATAATTTTTTTTATTTGCTTCCATAAATAGGATAAGGTTATCGGCAAATAAAATGTGCAATTGTGAAAGTCCATCGTCTGAGATCTTATTTAGGTTTCACCCATAAGGGTCTATCTCATGATGTATGATCCTAAAGAGCATTTCCATATAGTTAATGGAATAAGAGGGAGATAATGGGTTACCCTATCTAATGCCTCTCGCGGGTTTAAAAAACTCAGTATTTGAACCCTTTGTAAGGGCAAAGGAAGTGGTAATTGAGATGCACGACATTATAAGGCCGATAAAGTCCGGAGAAATTTAAGGGAGATTAAGGAAACCTAGCAAAGAACCATTCTATTTTTTCAAAAGCTTTCTCCAAACCAAAATTTTAACCATTGTTTTGGCCTTTTTGTGTGGGTCAAAATCAAATCAGAGAAATTCGACATGCGGAGATTATCATGAGTAACATGCGAATCGAAGTGATCAATAGGTTCGAGGTCGAACAGTGATCAATAGGGCCAAGGTCGAGCAATGATCAATAAGGCCGAGGTCGAGCAGTGACCAATAAGGCCGAGGCCAAGTAGTGACCAATTAGGCCAAGGCCGAGCAGTGATCAATAAGGACGAGGTTGAGCAATGCAGATAGAAGTAACAACTAGTTTTGCTTTGGAGTCTTCAAAGGGAATTGAATGTTCCCTCTAATTGTACTCTTTTTAGGGGTTTCTAGGTATATCCCTTATAAATAGGAAGAGAGAGGGACTTCTGAAAGGGGGCATACTCTCTCTAGAAAATATGTAAATACATCGCTCTAAAGAGATTAGATTATATGTTATCCCATACCTTACATCAGATCCGAAAAAGGGTCCTAAGATTCTCATATTGTCTATCATTCATCTTTATCAAATGAAAGAAGATCCGCCTCACTCAATATTGGGTGAATCTTTTCCTACATTTTATTGTCATTTAATGTTATCTGCATCTCCTAGATTTAGGCACCAAAATGTTCCCTATGCTAGATATATCGTGTATTCAGTTTACGGTGGTATACTTTAGGAGATGACATGTTGCCTTCATAACTTCTTTCTGATTTAGATGTGGTGGCCTAGTGTGACGACCCAAAGAATCATCACTTGTTTTCTTATTCATTCTATTCTTTCGAGGCCTTGAAAATCTCAATTATAGTTGCCTCGATTTATGTGCATATTCCGGGCACGTAGCCGGAAAGCTTAAATATGAATTCTATGAAAAAAAATGCTAAATTTTGATATTAAAATGAATAAATTTAACTTCGGTCATCATTTTGGGTAAACGGATCCGGATCCATGATTTGACGATCCCGGAGGGTCCGTAGGAAAATATGGGACTTGGGCGTATGCCCGGAATCGAATTCTGAGGTCCCAAACCCGAGAAATAAATTTTTGTGTGAAATTGTTTTCTGGAAATAATTAAGAAAATTAGAAATGTAATTTGATTAGAAGACTATGGTATCGGGCCCATATTTTGGTTCCGGCACTCGGTACAAGTCTTATATATGATTTAAGCACTTTCTGTAAAGTTTGATTGAAAATGGACGTCGTTTGACGTGTTTCGGACTTAAAATAAAAATCTGATGTTTTATGAAAATTTGGAAGGAATCTTGGATTTTGAGGCTTAATTCGATGTATATGATGTTATTTTGGCGATTTGATCGCACAGATAAGTCCGTAGGATGGTTTGGAGGTTGTGTGTATGTTTGGTTTGGAGCCCCGAAGGCTCGGGTGAGTTTTGGATAGGGCGTGAGTGCATGTTGTACCTTTAAGAAAAATCTGGCATTTCAGTTCTACAATCTTCGCATTTGCGAATAAGTTCTCGCAAATGCGAGTCTGTGATCGCAAATGCGAGATAAGGAGTCCTGCAGCTGGGTCGCAAATGCGACCATTTGTTCCGCAAATGCGAAGTGGTGCCTGTCGCAAATGCGACATTTAGGCTTGCAAAAGCGACTATGGGCGATTTTTCAACATTCTATCAAAACACAAACTCCTTGGGCGATTTTTCAAGAACAAGTTTTCTTTCAAATCATTTGTAAGTCAATTTTTACTCATTTCTTTCAATCATTAACATCATTTAACATGTTTTCAACTTAAAATCAATGATTTTCATAGGTGAAATTGGGGGTTTTGGGTAGAACCTAGGTTTTTCTAAAATCGTGGGGGAATGGGTAACCGGTTTTTGGTTCGAACCTCTGGTTTTGACCGCATGGGCCCTGGGGCGATTTTGGAATTTTTGGGCAAAACTTTGGAAAATTCATTTTTATGCATTCAAATTGATTCATTTAGTATTTATTAATGTAATTAAGTAATTTGTGTTTAGATATGAGCGAATTGGTGGCGGAATCGAGAGGTAAAGCCATAATTGAGACTTGAGTTGAATTCAAAGCATCGAGGTAAGTGTTCGGTCTAACTTTAGCTTGAGGGATTAGGAGTTGAGTCAAAATTGCTACTTGTTTTGTGTTGAGTACGACGTATGGGCATGGTGAAGTATCCATGCATTGGTGTCGAGCATGACCGTGAGTCTTAATTTGATAGTTGTGTATCCTTGATTGATCCTATGAAAGTTGTGACTCACTATTTGTATTAGTTGTGCCAAGTAGAAGTTGAATAGGACTGGTTATAGCTGACTCTCCCTTGTCGGGATGTTTGACTTGCTGTTATTGTTTTCCTTGCCGGGAAGATTATTAATTTGATTGTTCCCTTGCCGGGAAGATTATTAATTTGATTATTCTCTTGCCGGAATTGTATTATGTATTGTGTTGAAGGTAAAGGGAGCGGGTGGTACGCCTACCACAAAAAATATTGAAATGGGAGCGGGTGGTACACCTACCACAAATGATAATAAAATGGGAGCGGGTGATACGCCTACCACAAGTGATATTGAAATATGAGCGGGTGGTATGCCTACCATGAGTGATGTTGAGATGGGAGGGGGTGGTACGCCTACCACGAGTGATATTGAAATGGGAGAGGGTGGTACGCCTACCACGAGATATTGAGAAATGGGATCGGGATGCACGCCTGCAACAAGATGAGTTGAATATGAAAGTTGCCTTATCTCTTTATTTTATGCTAGTAGCTAAATTGTAGATGTACGCTTTATTATTCCTGATATTATATTTCTATTTGTTGCCCCTGAAGCATGCTCCCTTCCCCGGCTTAAATTGTTATTTTCTTGCTGCTTCTCTGTTGTACTTGTTTATATATCTGCACAAGTTTATCTGGAGTTTGGTCCTAGAATCGTCACTACCTCGCCGGGGTTAGGCCAGACACTTACCAGTACATGAGGTCGGTTGTGCTGATACTACACACTGTGGTCTTTTGCACAGATCCAGGTTTTGGACAGCAGCAGCAATAGCACGGGAGCCAACCTTTAGTCCAGTGAGATACTGAGGTAGCCTTGCAGGTATCCGCAGACTCGGCGTCTTCTCTATCCTTTACTTTAGTTTGTTATTTCATTGTACTCGAGACAAATAGTTATATTTTCTTTCAGACATTGTATTTAGTACTCTTAGTAGTTCGTGAGTGTTGTGACACCGGTCTTGGGTAGAGGCTTATGTTGAATTTTCTGCATTTCTATTCAATTTTCTTTAATTTAAGACTTCCGCTTACTTAATTAATTATGTTGTTAAAGAGGATCATGTTGTTAATGAAAAAGTAATTAAGCCTAGCCTGACTAGATCCCATTAATAGGCGCCATCACGACTCCCAAAGGTGGGAAATCCGGGTCGTGACAAGTTGGTATCAGAGCTCTAGGTTATATAGGTCTCACAACTCACGGACAAGCTTAGTAGAGTCTGAGGGATCGGTACGGAGATGTCTGTATTTATCCCCCAGAGGCTACCGAGTTAGGAAAAGTTTCACATTTGTTCTTTCTTGTCGTGCGGTTTGGTTTCTCAACGCTAATTGAATTTCTACTATGTTCTTCTGCAGATGGCGAGAACACGCGTTCCCTCATCTTCTGATCAGTAGTCAGAGCCCCAGGCAGCTCCTACTAGGGGCAGGGGCGAGGCCGAGGCCGTGATAGAGGTCGAGGTAGGGGCAGAGCTCAGCCCTGAGCAGCAGCACCAGTGGCGGAGCCTCAGGTTGACTTTGACAAGGAGGTTCCAGCCCCAACCCTAGCAGTTTCGGTGGGCCCAGCTCAGGTAATGCTGTATGGTGGGCCGGGCTGGGACCGGGACCGGACCAGGCCCGCGGTCTTAACGGGCTAAATGGTCCTGGCGGGGCGGTCCTGGTGGGGCGGTCCCTGGTGGTGTAGAAAGCCCGGGGCGGGCCGGTTCAACCGGGCCTAATGGGCTCCAACGACTCTTTTTAATTTTTTTTTTAAATACCAATGGTTAGATTTTTAAAATCTAGCTGTTGGGCTTTAATTTTCAACCGTTTGGAACTTTAAAAAATAGCCATTTGGCCCCCAAACTTTATTTTAACCCCAAACTTTATATAATTATACTTTTTCCCAATTCTCAACTATAAATACCCCCTCATTCTTTCATTTTTACTCACCAATTCATCAATCTCTCTCAATCTCTCTCAATCTATATCTAATTTCTCTCCTATAATTGCTTATTTTATTATT
>MU681972.1:70187-81192 GCA_026770625.1 Nicotiana glauca | reverse complement strand
ATATATATATATATATATATATATATATATATATATATATATATATATATATATATATATTATAGATCGGGTTGCACGCCGCAGCAAATACTTATATGGATCGGGCTGCACGCCGCAACTGTTATTTATGTGGATCGGGCTGCGCGCCACAGCAATATTGCGCTTGGGCTGTAGGAGTCTCTCCAGAGTCTGCACCCCCACAGTGAGTGCGGGTACCTATATGGATCGGGTTGCACGCCGCAGCGAGATATGGATCGGGCTGCACGCCGCAGCGGTTACTCTATGATATTATTCTGAGTGTGATCTGAGAGAGATTGAGCCCGAGGGGTTGTTATTTTGTTGAGCGGTGATACAGGGTCCAATGGGCAGTGTTACTATTTATTACTTAAATGCTGTTTTACCCGATTCACCTATCTTAAAAGTGAGATTTTGTTTGACCTTCACTGATTTTATTGCTTTAAGTAATTTACTGTCTGATATAGAACATCCTTGTGCTGTTATGTATTTTATTACTTTCAGTTATTATTTATTATTATTACTCACTGTGTCGGAGTACTCACATTACTCCCTACATCATGCGTGCAGATTCAGGATTAGCAGAGTCCGCACCTGAGCACTGACATCCTTCCCAGATCAGGCAGCAAGATCGGAGCATCGAGGTAGCTGTTGGCGTCCGCAGCCCCTTGACTCCCCTACTTTTATGCTATTTCAGTTATTCCAGACTTTGTATCTGATATTCTATTTTGTAGACTTATAGTAACTCTGTAGTAGCTCATGACTTGTGACACCCCGGTTTGGACCGTGTCGGGATGGTTTTCCTCGTATTTATCGCTATTTCCGCATTAATTGTTATGTTAAGCATGTGTTAAAATGTTAAATGTTAATTAATTGCATCAAAAGAGGTGTTGGCATTGTTCTGGCTGGCCTTGTCTTCACGAGAGGCGCCATCACGGTCGGGTTTGGGATTTGGGTCGTGACAAGTTGGTATCAGAGCCTAGGTTACTAGGTCTCGCAAGTCAGGAGTTGGTTTAGTAGAATCTCGCGGATCGGTACGGAGACGTCTGTACTTATCCTCGGGAGGCTCCAGAACCTTTCAGGAAAACTTCACATTCTTGAAATTCTGTCGTGCGAACTTGTTGATCTGAGTACTAAACTTCTCTTTATTCTCTCATAGATTGTGAGAACACGAGCTAACGGACGTGACGGACGACCACCGGTACCACCTACTGAGGCTACCAGAGGCCGTGGTCGTGGTTGTGGCCGAGGCAGAGCAGTAGAGGCAGCACCGGTGGATCCTCTAGTTTCCCCAGCTCAGGACCAGGCTCCAGCAGCACCAGTTCAGCCACCAGCTGTGCCCATTGTGATTTCGGGTCTTCAGGAGACATTAGCCCAGATATTAACAGTTTGCATGGGCCTGGCTCAGGTGGTTTCAGCCACCACAGCAGCAGCAGCTATTTCACAGGCTGGGGGAGGCAATCAGACCCCCGTTGCTAGCACACCTGAGCAGGTAGTGTAGGGATTACAGACTCCAGAGGCACCTCCAGCTCAGCCAATTGCTCCAGTGCAGGAATTCAGGATTCCAGTTATGCCCGAGGACGAGCAGCGTCGCCTCGAGAGGTTTTGTAGACTCCAGCCTCCGACATTTAGTGGAGCTGAGGGCGATGATGCCTAGGGTTTTCTTGATAGGTGTCAGCGTATGCTCCGTACATCGGGGATCCTTGAGTCCAGCGATGTAGCTTTTACTACTTTTTAGTTTACTGGAGCTGCCTTCACTTGGTGGGAGGCGTATGAGCGGCGCAGGCCGGCTGGTACAGCACCTTTGACTTGGCAGGAGTTCTCCACTCTCTTCTTGGAGAAGTATGTACCGCAGTCCCGCAGAGAGGAGGTGTGCAGGCAGTTTGAGTGGTTACGACAGGGAGATATGATTGTGTCTCAGTATGAGGCGAGGTATTCTGAGTTGGCTTTTCATGCCTCATGGATGGTTCCGACAGACCGCGAGAGGGTCAAGAGGTTTGTGGATGGTCTTAACTATCATCTCCGTATTCTGATGACCAGAGAGAGAGTTTTGGGTATTTCATTTGAGGAGGTGGTTGATATTGCCTGGGAGATCGAGACGGCTCGCCGGCAGGATAGAGAGGAGAGAGAGGCCAAAAGGCCTCGAGGTTCTCGTAGTTATAGTGGCACTCCTTCGAAGGGCCAGTTCCAGCAGGGTCGGGGTCGTTCCTTCAGGCCCGCTCAGTCAGCCCGTCCCGAGCATCGCTGGGCATCTTCAGGTTGTGGTTATCAGGGTTCTCAGCAGAGTCAGCCATCTCTCATCGCTCTTCCAGCACAAAGTTTATCTCGTGCCCTGTCTGCTCAGGGTTCTTCCAGGCCGAGTGCATCAGCTAGTCACTCTAGCGCGAGAGGTTCCCTTTAGTCCCAGTTCCCAGCACCTGGGAGTTGCTATGTGTGTGGAGAGTTTGGGCATATACAGAGTGAGTGTCCTCATCGTGCTACTAGCTCATCTCAACAGAGGGGTCAGCCCTCATCTTCTGGTCCAGTTTCTTTAGCACCCGCCTCACCAGCTAGGGGTGAAAGTCAGGAAGCCAGGGTTCGCCCCAGAGGTGTAGGTCGATCGGGCGGTGGTCAGGCTCTCTTTTATGCTCTTCAGGGCAGGACAGATGCCATTGCTTCAGATGCCGTCATTACAGGTACTATTCAGTCTGCCACAGGGATGCCTCAGTCTTATTTTTTCCGGTTCCACTTATTCATATGTGTCCTCATATTTTTCTCATCATTTGGGTACGACCCGAGGATGCCTTGCTTTACCTATTGATGTATCTACCCCGGTGGGCGATACTATTATTGTAGACCACGTGTATCGGTCGTGTTTGGTGACTATTGGGGTTCTGGAGACTCGATTTGATCTATTGCTATTGAGCATGGTAGATTTTGATGTTATTTTGGGCATTGACTGGTTATCTTCGTGTCATGCGATTCTGGACTGTCATGCTAAGACAGTCACTCTGGCTATACCGGGTGTACCGAAGATCGAGTGGCGTGGTGTGACGGACTATGTTCCTAGCAGGATGATTTCATTCCTAAAG
Organism: Nicotiana glauca; assembly: GCA_026770625.1. NCBI lineage: Eukaryota > Viridiplantae > Streptophyta > Magnoliopsida > Solanales > Solanaceae > Nicotiana > Nicotiana glauca. The sequence continues at coordinate 78,106 of MU681972.1, read as the reverse complement.
GCTCAGCGTATGGTTGGGAAGGGTTGTCTTTCATATTTAGCATTCGTGAGGGATGTGGGAGCCGAGACTCCTAGCATTGATTATGTCCCAGTTGTGAGGGAGTTTCCCGATGTTTTTCCTGCAGACCTGCTGGGTATGCTACCGGACAGGGACATTGATTTTGGTATTGACCTGGTGCCGGGAACTCAGCCTATTTCCATCCCTCGTATCGTATGGCACCAGCGGAGTTAAAAGAATTAAAGGATCAGCTTCAGGAACTCCTAGATAAGGGGTTCATTCGGCCTAGTGTGTCAACGTGGGGTGCACCGGTTTTATTTGTGAAGAAGAAGGATGGCACCATGAGAATGTGCATTGACTACAAGCAATTGAACAAAGTAACGATGAAGAATAAGTATCCCCTGCCTCGTATTGATGATTTATTTGACCAGCTTCAGGGGGCGAAGGTATTCTCCAAGATTGATCTCCTTTTAGGCTATCACCAGTTGAAGATCAAGGATTCAGATATTATGAAGACTGCTTTTTCAGGACTAGATATGGGCACTATGAGTTTCTTGTCATGTCTTTCGGGCTGACTAATGCCCCAGCAGCGTTCATGCATTTGATAAACAGTGTATTTCGGTTGTATCTGGATTCATTCATTATTGTTTTTATTGATGATATTCTGGTGTACTCGCGTAGCCAGGAGAAACACGCACAACATTTGCGAGTTGTATTGCAGAGATTGAGGGAGGAGAAACTTTATGCAAAGTTCTCCAAGTGTGAGTTTTGGCTCAGCTCAGTAGCTTTCTTGGGGCACGTTGTGTCCAACGAGGTTATTCATGTCGACCCGAAGAAGATAGAGGCAGTGCAGAGTTGGCCCAGACCGACCTCAGCCATAGAGATTCGTAGTTTCCTTGGGTTGGCAGGTTATTATCGCCGGTTTGTTCAGGGATTTTCCTCTATTGCATCGCCCTTCACCAAGTTGACTCAGAAGGGTGCTCCATTTGTATGGTCGGACGAGTGCGAGGAGAGCTTTCAGAATCTCAAGACAGCTTTGACCACGGCTCCAATGTTGGTTTTTCCATCAGCTTCAGGTTCTTACATTGTATATTGTGATGCTTCGAGAGTTGGGATCGGATGTGTATTGATGAAAGAGGGTAGAGTTATTGTTTATGCTTCTCGTCAGTTGAAGCCCCACGAGAAGAACTACCCTGTACATGATTTGGAGTTGGCTGCTATAGTTCATGCTTTGAAGATTTGGAGGCACTACTTGTATGGTGTATCTTGTGAGGTATTCACCGATCATCGCAATCTTCAACATTTGTTCAAACAAAAGGACCTTAATTTGAGGCAGCGGAGATGGCTAGAGTTGCTTAAGGACTATGATATTACCATTCTCTATCACCCAGGGAAGGCCAATGTAGTGGTCGATGCTTTGAGCCGAAAGGCAGTTAGTATGGGGAGCTTGTCATACATTCTAGTTGGGGAGAGGCCCTTTGCAGTTGATGTTCAGGCTTTGGCCAATCGGTTGGTGATACTAGATATTTCGGAGCCCAGTCGGGTGCTGGCTTGTGTGGTTTCTCGGTCTTCCTTATATGATCGCATCAGAGAATACCAGTATGATGACCCGCATTTGCTTGTCCTTAAGGACAGGGTCCAGCATGATGATGCCAGAGACGTGACCATTGGTGAGGATGGTGTGTTGCGGATGCAGGGCCGGATTTGTGTGCCCAATATGGATGGGCTTCGGGAGTTGATATTGGAGGAGTCCCACAGCTCGCGGTATTCCATTCATCCGGGTGCCGCGAAGATGTATCAGGATTTAAGGCAGCATTATTGGTGGAGGAGGATGAGGAATGATATTATAGGGTTTGTGGGTCGGTGTCTTAATCGTCAGCAGGTAAAATATGAGCATCAGAGGTCGAGTGGTGTTCTTCAACGGATGATTATTCCCGAGTGGAGGTGGGAAAGGATTACTATGGATTTTGTGAGTGGTCTCCCTCAGACTTTGAAGATGTTCGATTCGATTTGGGTGATTGTGGACAGGCTGACCAAGTCCGTGCACTTTATTCCGGTATGTACTACCTATTCTTTGGAGCAGCTAGTAGGGATCTTTATCCGGGAGATTGTTCGATTGCATGGTGTTCCAGTGTCTATTATCTCAGATAGAGGTACTCAGTTCACTTCTCAATTCTGGAGGACGTTTCAGCGAGAGTTGGGTACGCATGTAGATTTGAGCACAACATTTCATCCTCTGATGGACGCGCAGTCCAAATGTACTATTCAGATACTGGAGGACATGTTGCGTGCCTGTGTTATTGATTTTGGAGGTTTATGGGTTGTGTTTTTTCCGCTAGCATAGTTTGCCTACAACAACAGTTATTAGTCGAGCATTCAGATGGCTCCTTATGAGTCGTTGTATGGGAGGCGGTGTAGATCTCCGATTTGATGGTTCGAGCCCGGCAAGGCTAGATATTGGGGACAGAGTTGGTGCAGGATGCCTTAGAGAAGGTGAAGTTGATTCGGGAGAGGCTCCGTATAGCATAGTTGTGTCAGAAGAGTTATGCGGACCGGAAGGTTCGGGATGTGTCTTATATGGTTGGTGAGAAGGTTTTGCTAAGGTTTCGCCCATGAAGGGTGTTACACAATTTGGGAAGAAAGGGAAGCTGAGTCCGCAGTTTATTGGACCTTTTGAGGTACTTAGGAGGATTGGGGAGGTGGCGTATGAGCTTGGCTTGCCACCTAGCTTGTCGGGCGTGCATCTGGTATTTCATGTATCTATGCTCCAGAAGTATGTTGGGGACCCGTCCCGTGTTTTGGACTTTAGTACTATTCAGTTGGATGATGATTTGACCTATGATGTCGAGCCAGTGGCTATTTTGGGTCGTCAGGTTCGAAAGTTGAGATCAAAGGATATAGCTTCGGTAAAAGTGCAGTTGAGAGGTCGGCTAGTGGAGGAGGCTACTTGGGAGACCGAGCGGGAGATGCGGAGCAGATACCCTCACCTGTTTGAGACTCCAGGTATGTTTCTTGACCCACTCGAGGACAAGAGTTTGTTTTAGTTGGGGAAGATGTGACGACCCGGCCCGTCGTCACGTGAGTTACCGCCCCGTTTCCCCCGTTTTTTGCTTCCTTATGTTTCACTAAAGGAGTCTTGGGTGAATGAGTCGACTTGGATTGATTTTAGATGGAAATGAGACACTTAGTCTCTTAAAGGAAGGCTTATTTTAAAAAAGTCAACCGGATATTGACTATTGAGTTAGAGGGTTCGGATGCGATTCCCGGTGACTCGGTTAGCTTCGGGGGATGATTTGTGACTTAGGAGTGCGATCGAAATTGATTTTGGAGGTCCGGTGTAGAATTAGTCTTGAATTGGCGAAGTTAGTATTTTGGCGAATTCCGGTTGATAGGTGAGATTTTGATCCGAGGGTCTGAATGGAATTCCGAGAGTTGTTGTAGCTTCGTTAGGTGATTTTGGATGTATGTGCAAAATTTCAGGTCATTCGGAGGTGTTTTGGTTGGGTTTTTTATCAAATGTGTATTTCGGAAGTTTTTGAGAAACTTAGGCTTGAATTCGGTGAGAATTGATGATTTTAGCGTTGTTAGAAGTGTTTTGATCATTGGAAAAAGTTTGAATGATGTTTTAGGATGTGTTGGTGCTTTTGGTTGAGGTCCCGGGGGCCTCGGGTGAGTTTCAGATGGTCAAACGGACCAATTCTAGCTTGTAAAAGTTACAAAAAATGCAGCAGTCAGTGCAGTAGAGATTTGGTCATCGCGATCGCGATGGGGGTGTCGCGATCGGGTAGAGGAAAAAGGGGAGGTTGGAACTTTTTTCTTCGCATTCGCACTCAGGGGTCGCGATCGCGATCGCGTATTTATGGGGGGCTAGAGCATCGCGTTCGTGGTAAGTCTTGCGCGTTCGCGTAGAAGGATTTGAGGCCCCTCAGCATTTTGCTTCGCATTCGCGGCACAAGGCTCGTGTTCGCGTAAGCTTAGGGGTCTAGACCTTCGCGTTCGCGTGGGTGAAACCGCGTTCGCGAAGGGTATTTTTGGCAGAGGTGGATTTTGTTCATCGCGAACGCGAGAGGTCCCTCGCATTCGCATAGAAGAAAATAAGCCTAGGCAGAAGATTTTTATTAGACATTTCATCCGCAAACCAAGTCTCATTTCCACCATTTTTGAGAAAACTTAAGAGCTTTTGGACGGAAATTGAAGTGGATTTCGACTAGGTGTGATTGGAGGTGAGTTCTATGACCTAAATACATGATTTAATGGTAGAATTAACATTGGAATTGTGGAAATTCATCAAAAGAGGGTAAAGATAGGGCTAGGAAATTTGGTATTTCAAAGTGGAATTTGAGGGGTCAAATGGACCCCGATTTTGGTGATTTTGATATGTATACACTCGTGGTGAGATAAGGAGTGATGTTAATTTTTTGATTTTTCAAGAAATGGGCCTGGGGCTCGGGTTTTTCCAATTTCGTAAATTTTGATATTTTTCGAGTCTTTTTGATTTCATTATGTTCCCTTAGCCTATTGTAACGTATTCGTTGTGGTTTTGACCAGATTTGTCGCACGAGGAGGTCGATTCGCGAGGTAAGGGCATAGCGAGCTAGGATTTTAGCCGACTTGAGGTGAGTAATGATAGTAAATGATATCCCGAGGGTTTGAAACCCCGGATTTTGCACAACATAGTGCTATATTGAGGTGAAACACGCACTAAATGACGATCGCGGGGTTGTTTACTATTGGGTATTGTGACTTGGTCCATCCCGTTTGATATTTTACCGCGTATTTGACTGAGCTGTTTCGTTTATCATCATGATTTGGGCTAGATTCCATGCTTGGGGCCTCGTGCCGACCTGTAAAACCCTTAGGGGTATTATAACTGATTTTTCTCACTTTACTTATTGAAAATCACATCCCCAGTCATCTTTCTATTTTTTTAAAACAATGTGAATCGATATTTTTTATAAGTGTTAATCCTAAAATGAGGGAAACATGTGGGCTGAGATCCCTACTTTCTACTATTGTGTCCGAAAATGACTGAGAGGGGTTGAGACCACAACAGTGAGGATGTTATATATATATATATATATATATATATATATTATGGATCGAGCTGCACGCCGAAGCAAATACTTATAAGGATCGGGTTGCACGCCGCAGTAGTTATTTATGTGGATCAGGCTGCGCGCCGCAGCAGTATTGTGCTTGGGCTGTAGGAGTCCCTCCGGAGTCTGCACCTCCATAGTGAGCACGGATACCCATATGGATCGGGCTGCACTCCGCAGCGAGATATGGATGCCGCAGCGGTTACTCTATGATATTATTCTGAGTGTGATCTGAGAGAGATTGAGCCCGAGGGGTTGTTATTGTGCTGAGCGGTTGATACATGGTCTGAGGGGCAGTGTTACTATTTATTACTTAAATGTTGTTTTACCCGATTCACCTGTCTTTAAAAGTGAGATTTTGTTTGACCTTCACTGATTTTACTGCTTTAAGTAATTTACTGCCTAATATAGAACTGCCTTGTGCTGTTATGTGTTTTCTTACTTTCGGTTATTATTTATTATTGTTACTCACTGGGTCGGAGTACTTATATTACTTCCTGCACCATGCGTGTAGATTCAGGATTAGCAGAGTCCGCACCTAAGCACTGACATCCTTCCTAGATCAGGCACCGAGATCGGAGCATTGAGGTAGCTGTTGGCGTCCGCAGCCCCTTGACTCCCCTATTTTTATGCTATTTCTGTTATTCCAGACTTTGTATCAGATATTCTGTTTTGTAGACTTATAGTAACTCTGTAATAGCTCATGACTTGTGACACCCCGCTTTGGAACATATCGGGATGGTTTCCCTCGTATTTATCGCTATTTCCGCATTAATTGTTATGTTAAGCATGTGTTAAAATGTTAAATGTTAATTAATTGCATCAAAAGAGGTGTTGGCGTTGTTCTGGCCGGCCTTGTATTCACGAGAGACGCCATCACGGTCGGGTTTGGGATTTGGGCCGTGACATCTCTGTAGTGAGTTAGGCTACTAATCGACATGTGATATCAAATGACTATTCTCTCTGCCTCTCTTTGGTATTTTACTTTCTGCCCTGTAAGGCTTCCTAAAAGATGCACATTTAAATAGAGTTGAGCTAATGTTTGCTGGTCACAGGAGCCTCCTACGTGATGAGTGGCTGGCCCAGAATAGAAATAAGCACACTACATGGTAATGAATAAGCTGGTTGGTATCAAGGTTTTTCGTGGATCTCACAACTGAATTTCAAATGCGACTCAGTTTCTTTTTACAAGATTTAAGATCAATTTTCTGCAAGCTTTTGCTTATTGGATTGCGGAATCATACTTAAATAAGTAATTTCTTGTCCAATTTGACTTTACCCCTCTGTTTGAAGATCTGCATTGTTAACCCATTACATAATTAGTTTTATACTTTTTCAGTTGGAATGACAAAGAGACCATGCATGACAATAAATTCTAATACCTTTATTGCTATTAAATACCTTCATTCTCCACCATAAGCTAGAGGGAAAATATATGTTTGGTAGTGGTGCATCCGTTCTTTAGAAATCCTAGATCCGCCATTATCTATTACCTGTCGTCCAGCAAAATTTGTTTTACAAGGATCTCACACATGGGAAAATAACTCAAGATGTCATGTTTTGTGGTATGAACAGTTCTTCTGACTTAAAATCTCCGCAAAAAGTCAATTCTCCATTCAATAGATCTTTGTTAGCTGGAATTTTGATCCCCTTCCCCCGTGTCTGCAATGGTTCTGTGTGGCCCACTCCTTCATGGCACATGTATATTTGTGCTTCCTTGTTGATTTTGTATGTGATCTGTTCCTTTCCACGTGAACTTGGAAATGTTATTGACAATATTCTCCATCCCTCTGGTCACCTTGACATGTGCCATTGGATATGTTAAAGTTATTGAAGACTCGGTATGTATAAATTTTAAATATCTCTCCCTAGCTTCTGAGAATTTTCCTTCTCCCTTCTAAATTCAGGATTAGGATTTTACATATTCAGTCCACTCTTATTCAATTTACGAAACTTCTCCTTCTTTCTTCAAACTCATACAGTTTAGCACATCTTCTTCGATTCCATTAGTTTCAAAGGATTTGTTGTTACTCAAAGATCCATATAACTAATGTCAATTCCACTTGTAAAGGCTCCCAATTCCCCTCATAACTAATGACATTGTTTACTTTTCTTTGTTTCCTATAGAATGTTTCAGTAGTTCACTTAGACATTCGGTATGATGGCACAGATGGAAATCGAAGACTCTTAAGTAGTTTTCTAAGTTCTTGGTTTGGCAATGTAGTCACATATAAGATATTGTGGATGCTCTGTCAAAATTAATAAAACTTGTCTATGAGTCAAACAAATTGATAATAGATATATTGGAAAAAAACTGTAGGTGTAGAGTACAATTAAATACCAAGACAACTTATCTAACACAAAGAAAAACATTTAGTTCTCACATCTCAATAACACTACAACTCTCTATGTGATTTAGTTTAAGACAAGCTATGGAAGTTGAGTGCAACTAAATAGTATGTACAGGTGGTGGAAAATTATAAATTTCTTTTATTTAGTTTGTTATGATGATGTAACGACCCGGCCCGTTGTCACGTGAGTTACCGCCCTGTTTTCCCCATATTATGTTTTTCTATGCTTCAATATCAGTATTTGAATGAATCGGATAGAATTGAGTTGGTTTTAGTTGGAAATGAGGCACTTAGCATCTTAGAAGAAAGCTTGTTTTAAAAATGTCAACTGGAAGTTGACTATGTGGTTAGAGGGCTCGGATGTGAATTCCGGTGATTTGGTTAGCTTCGGGGGATGATTTGTGACTTAGGAGTGCGATCGGAATTGATTTTGGAGGTCCGGTGTAGAATTAGGCTTGAATTGGCGAAGTTGGAA
>MU681972.1:33695-45061 GCA_026770625.1 Nicotiana glauca | reverse complement strand
ATATATATATATATATATATATATATATATATATATATATATATATATATATATAAAGATATTTCCTATGGTAGAGTAAAGTAGGACATTTTTTCTTGGCCAAATACATATACAAACAACTTGACACCATTTTTTATTTTTGGCACTTTATCTCTACCTTGTTCCATTTTGGCCCTCTAACTATATTTTATATGTTCCATTTGGGCCCTCCAATTTTATTTTTTATGTTCCACTTTAACACAAAAACTGAAACCAATACAAAAAATATAGCGCACATGTATACACAAATCTAAGGTGTAATAAATATCCAATTAAATGTTGTCACCTGGTTTTTTCATTCATGTCAAATGTGTCAATACTAAAATAACATGAACTCGGCCGTATTTTTTCATCCATCGTTGCCCCATCTTCATTCTCTAAGTTCCAAAGCTTTCATCAGCCGATTTCATACCTGGCCCATTTAGATGAAATAAACCCATAATAAATATGGTCGGGTTCAGATATTTTAGTATTGGCCCATTTGACATGGATGAAAAATTATGTGACAATATTTAAGTGGATATTTATTACACCTCAAATTTGTGTATACACACGTACTGTATTTTTTGTATGGGGTTCAGTTTTTGTGTTAAAGTGGAACATAATGAATAAAGTTGAAGGGCCAAAATAAAATATATAAAATAGAGTTGAAGGGCTAAAATAGAACAAAATAGAGATGAAGTGTCAAATTGAAAAATGGTGCCAAATTGAATGGGTTGTATATGTATTTGGTCTTTTTTCTTTATTTTTTAAGAATAACTCAACATATCACTTAACATGGAGTGCTCATTATTATTATTCATAAATGTGAAAATATTACTTTATTATAAGTGGTGGTGTATGTGTTTTGATACTATGTTGAAATTGTCGCTTCATTTATGTTTAAACAATTAGAAAGAAATTACACTTTTAATTTTTGTAAATTATATTAGAATTTTTTCAAACTATATTATAACAGGTGGAGATACATACACGTTTGATTCCAATGCTTGATGAAGCAGCCAAAACGGATAAAATTATTGACATTCAAGACATCTTAGAGAGATTCGCATTTGATAATATAATCAAGCTTGCATTCAATGTGGATCCAAATTGTTTAGGTGGAGCTGAAAGTGAATTCATGCAAGCTTTCGAAATTGCAACAACTCTAAGTTCAGGTAGGTTTATGTATGCTATTCCATTTCTTTACAAAATCAAGAAATTGTTGAACATTGGATCAGAAAAAACCCTACAAAAATCAATCAAGATCGTACACGAATTCGCGGATAAGATCATAAATTCAAGAATGGAAGAGCGATCTGAGAAAAAAGATGAAGACTTGTTATCAAGATTCATGGGGGATACTCAATTCTCAGCTAAATTTTTAAGGGACATAGTCATTAGTTTCATATTAGCCGGTCGAGACACCACATCATCGGCTCTCACTTGGTTTTTTTGGATATTATCTTCAAGGAAAGATATAGAGGAAAAAATATTAGAAGAATTAGAAAATGCTCGTCGAAGAAATGGGAAAAAGATTGGTGAAGCTTATAATTTCGACGAATTAAGAGAAATGAAGTATCTTCATGCATCTATTTCAGAAGCAATGAGGTTATATCCACCTGTACCGATTGATACAAGGTCATGTTTGAAAGATGATATTTTACCAGATGGGACTTTTATTGGTAAAGATTGGTTTTTTAGTTATCAAACTTATAGCATGGGAAGAATGGAAAATATTTGGGGTAAAGATTGTGGTGAGTATAAACCAGAAAGATGGATTGATGAAAATGGAGTTTATAAGCAAGAAAGTCCATTTAAATTTCCAGTATTTCATGCTGGACCAAGAATGTGTCTTGGAAAAGAAATGGCTTATATCCAGATGAAGTCAATTGCAGCTTCTGTTTTAGAAAAGTTTGAATTAGATGTTGAATTAGAGAATGGAAAATGCCCCGAGTATGTGTTATCTTTGACTCTCAGAATGAAAGGAGGATTGCCTGTGAAGGTAAAAGAAAGATGTATGACCAATAATTAATTTTGAGTTTTGGGTTTCGGATTTTGGTCACAAGTACAGTATACTGTATATAATGATGGTGATGTAGCTTATTCTAAATAAAAGTTTGCTGCATGTTTCTTGGTAATTTGCTTTCTTTGGAAGAAAGGGAAAGTTTTGGTAAGAATATATGTGGATCATTGATTTGAATAATATATATATATATATATATATATATATATATATATATATATATATATATATATATTTATTTATTTATTTATTTATTTATTTATTAAAGATTTCTATTTACCAGGGAGAAATATACACAAGAGAAAACAAAACTCATACATTCCATCCTAATCTTCTATGCCCCCATCCCTCCTCGATCGAAAATATACACATTTATCTACTGCAAGGATACCAATTAAGACTATTCATCATTCCTTCTATATATTTATGACTTCTGCAATGGAGCTCTTGGACAATCTTCATGCATATTACTTCCCATCCCCTTGTTTTTGCCTGAAAAATTCTCGCATTTCGTTCCTGCCATACGTAGTACACTGTTGCAGCTAAGGCCATTTTGAGAAGTTCTGACTTTGGAGTCCTTTTCCTGACTATGTTTACTGCCCATGCAAGTTCTTGCTCCCATCCCTGTGCTCCCCTATTCATTCCTTGCCAATCTAGTAACCTGTTCCATAGTGCTTTAGAGTATTCACACTCAAAGAACAAGTGTTGGATACTCTTTTTCTCTGTTCTACAAAGTATACATTCTTCTTCTACATGCATGCCCCACTTCTAAAGCATGTCCCTCGTGTATAGTTTACCATGAACTGTCAGTGTTAGCAAGAAGATCTAACGTGGGCATCCTGAGTTCTGGCATACTATCTTCTTCCATCTCACCTTTTCAAATGAGCCTCGCAGCCTATGATATATGGTTTTGATACTGCATTTCTTAGTTCTCTGTATTTCTTCATGGTTGAACCCAGCCTTCACAAGTGTCTCCTGTGCTTTGAGTATCTTCCCAACCATCCATGATGCTTGCTTCACCTGAATACCCCATACTTCTCTGCCTTTGATGTAGTAACTATGAATCCACTGGATCCACAATTTGTTCTTTTCTCTGCACAGGTCCCAGTAGTATTTACAAACAGCTGCTTTATTCAATAGTGCTATATTCATTATGTTAAATCCTCCTGCTGTCTTGGGCATACATATTTTTTCCCATGCTAGTAAGGCCTTCTTAGATACATTGCTCTCACCTGTCCAGAGGAAACTCCTGCAGATTGCTTCTATTAACTTTGTGATCTTCTTTGGTAGCACAAATATTTGTGCCCAGTATGTCTGAACTGAGAATAGCACACTTTTAATGAGCTGGATTCTGCCAGCATAGGATAAGAACCTTGTTGTCCAGGATGTTATTCTACCTACTATCTTCTCAACCAAAGGATGGCATTGTGCTATAGTGATTCTCTTGGTGCTTAATGGAATACCTAGATATCTCACAGGTAATACTCCCTTTGATATTCCCAGGAAATTCAGCATCCTCTCTTGGTCTTCTTGAGTGATTCCTCCATAGAATAAGGAACTTTTACTTTTGTTGATCTTCAATCCTGATACTTTTGAGAATTCTTGAAAGCCATTATATAGCAACTGAACTGACTTCAAATCTCCCCTGCAAAACAGTAAAAGATCATCAGCAAACCCAAGTTGCAAGATTTGCATCTTTGCACACTTGGGGTGTTAGTTAAAATCTGGATTGTTGTTGAGCATTTTCAGCCTCCTTGTCAGATATTCCATGGCAAGGACAAACAGATAAGGGGACAGTGGATCTCCTTGCCTCAAACCTCTTTTTGCTTCAAAAGGTTTTGTTTGGACTCCATTGATCAAAATAGTATGTGACTGTTCCTATGCAACTCATTATCCACCTAACAAATTGTGTTGGAAATGCTAAAGCATGCAGCATTTGTTCCATAAATTCCCACTCAATTGAATCATAGGCTTTCTGCATATCTAACTTCATCATGCATCTAGGGGATATTCCTTTTCTCCCATAGCCTTTTACTAACTCATGACTCAAAATAATGTTATCAGTGATGGCTCTTCCAGGTACAAAAGCAGCCTGAGTATTATCTACAAAATTATCCATTACACCCTGCAACCTTCTAGTTAATACTTTTGAAATCATCTTATAAATCATCGTGCAGCATGAGATTGGTCTGAACTCTTTAATACTTGAAGGATTCTGTACTTTAGGAATAAGAGTAATAGCAGTACAGTTCACTGGTCTGTACATTTGTGCAGTATTAAAAAATTCCTCAACTGCCTGAGTTACCTCCTCTCTTATAGTACCCCATGCTCTTTTGAAGAATACTGCATTAAAGCCATCATATCCTGGAGCCTTCAGATCACTTATCTCTTTCAATGCCTCCCCTATTTCCTCCTTAGTTACCTATCTTATCAGGTTCAATTGTTGATCCCTGCTTAGTATTGTTCCCACTCTAATTACATTGGGGTTAATAGCTGGTATGGATTCAGCTTTGGATCCTAGGAGTCTCCTGTAGTAGTTGAGAATTTCTGCCTCTATTTCATCATCAAGTACTAGTTGCCTTCCCATATCATCAGTTAACATCTGTATTCCATTAGTATTATTCCTGTGTTTCATTTGTGCAAAGAAGTACCTTGAGTTAGAATCTCCCAGCTTTAGCCATTGCACCCTTGATTTTTGCTTATATACACTTTCCTCTATCATCCTCCACTTTTCTAGTTCTTGTTTGAGCACTTTCTCCTTTCCAATTAGCTCAGTATCTAGCATTTTATTGTTCATATCCTCTTGTACTGTTTGTAGCTCATCTCTTGTCACCTTGATTCTATCTTTAATTCCCTTGTAACGCTTTGTGTTTATCTCCTTGATCAGTTCCTTAGTCTTCTTTAATTTCTGCCAAACTGTTTGCATCTTTCCAACTTCCTTTCCTTCCTTCCAAGCCATTTCAATATGTTGGATAAAGAGTGGGTGGTCTGCAATGCAGTTTAGAAATCTAAAAGGCATGCTTTTCTTTGTCTGCATCTGTGTGATCATCAACTTCAAAGGATAGTGATCTGATATTAGTGGCTCTAACACCTGTATTCTCAAACTAGGCATGGTCATCATCCATTCTGCATTCACCAGCCCCCTATCTATCTTGCTAAACGTGTGATGGTTGGTCCATGTATAATCCCTTCCCACATATTGCAATTCATTCATTCCCGTGTCCATTATGTATTCCTTGAAATCTTTTACCTCTATTTCCTGCACTTCAGTCCCATGTTGTCTATCTGTTACCTGTAGCACAGCATTGTAGTCCCCCATTGCAAGCCAATGACCTTGCTGAATGCTATTGATCTGTCTCAACTTTTGCCACAATGCTTTCCTGCCATTGATGGTATGCAGTCCATATACTGCTGTGAATCCAAATCTGACTGGTTGTGAATTCACTCTAATCTGCCCATGAATAATCTGGTCATCTATTTCATTAGGATCAAAGACGTAGATTCTAGGATCCCGCAATACCCATATTCTTCCTTTCTGTCATGCTCTTGCATTAGAAATCCATTCCCAACCTTGAGCTATTTTTTTGATTATTTCAGTGGCCTTCATTTCTTTGACCCTATGTTCTACTAATGCTATAACAGCTTTATTATTAACTCTAATGAACTCCTTCTGGAATAAAATAAGGATGGTGAAAATACCCCTGATCTCCTTGGCTGCTAGATAGGTTGGTACTTGCTTCTTCATTTCTTTGACTATCCATCAAGCTCTGAAAACCATTAGTCTTGTCAACACTATGGTCTTCATTTTGTTTAGATTTAGTTGCTCTAGCTGCTGACTTGCCAGCCACAGGTATCCATCCTGCTTCCTTGCTTTGTAATTCATCAGTTTTTTGTTCCAGTTATGCCCTCTTATTCTTTGAATTCTCTTGTGGCTTCTCATTTTCCTTTGCCATCTTACCTCCTCCTTTTTCAGTTTTGATCCACATCATTTTGCCCTTGATTGCCTTCTTCTGCTGCACATTTCTTTGTTGTTGCATTGGCTTCCTATTTTCATCACAGTCATGTCCTATTTTCAAACATTTACTGCAATACTTTGGCTCCCAATCGTACTCCACTTTCTGGACTAGTTCCTTCCCCTTGGGTCCTTGTAGCTTCACCTGCCTTGGAAGGGGCTTGGTGATGTCCATCTCTACAAGTAGCCTAGCATATGAAATTCGAACTGCTCCAGTTGTGCACTCATCAGCATAAATAGGATTGCCAAGGGCACTACCTATTTTACTTAAAGCAGTCATGCTCCACCAGTTAATGGGTAGGTTAGGTAACTCGACCCATAATGGAATTGTCCTTAACACTTCATCATGGAGATTAAAATCCTCCGACCATGCCTTCATGATAATTGGCCTATTATTAATCGTATGAGGCCCAGAATACAAGACTAGGTCCCTTTCCTCAACACTATAGAATTGTATAATGAAGTAATCTTCGTTATGGTAGTAGATCTGTGGTTTCTTAGTATACTTACCAATTGAATTCACAAATCTGTCCATCGCTCCTATAGTTGGAGAATCACCGATCACATATATCACAATAGCATTCTTCCATTTCTCAGTCTCTTGCTCTATATCCTCAGCTTCAATCTTCACAATTTTCTCACCATTCTGCACAATTGAGGCAAAGTACTGAAGATTCATACCCTTCATAGCCAATTTGTTTCCACCCACCACATTTGCCCAAGTTTTAGCCCTATTTTCTTCCTGTTTGCCATCTATTTTAGCTTTCTCTACGGTACCATGTTTGCATGGTACTGTTCCGTCAGTATGCTTCGTCGTTGTTTGTTCCTTACTTCCGACCTCATCTCCTCTAGCTATAACTGCCATTGGAGCTGGAGTACACAGCCCTTCCTTCATTTTCCCTTTAGTTCGAGCTAGATCTCCTTCCTCTTTAGTTTCCCCAACTTGCATGTTCCTTGATTTGGATCTTTCCTCTGGTTCTTCAATTCGTATCCCTTTTGGAGATACAAACAACTCTAACACTGCATTTCTGGTTGCTGACGAACGTTGTTCCTCCGTTGCATTTTCTGTTGATTTCGTTTAGGTCTTCCCCTCCCTCCTATGGCTTCTGGCGCAGGTTAGCTATCCACGTTAACTTGCGCCGAGAGAAAAGTTAAGAGAGAGAAAGTAAGAGAGAGAGAGAGAGTGTTTTTTTTTAAATAATATAATGTGATCACAATCTGAAGTTTAATTTAGAGTGCTGAACAATTCTTCAGTTTAATTTAAAGTCGTAAATGTGACTTCCTTGCGTTTCATAATATAAATGATTGCAATACATCAATTAATGTAGGCAACCTAACTCAACAACAATCAATTAAGCACTGAAATGAATGATGACAATAAATAAAGTTTGTAACAAGACAGTCAAGGTGCGCAAAAATTAACTCGGACACCATTGCTACTCCAAAAGATTGTACCAAATTAGCACGACGTAAACGCCTTGGTTAGTACCTAGTCATGGCTTGTCAACTGTTGAAATTGCGACTACATAATCTAACATCAATAGGTGAGTTCGATTTTTCCCACAAAAAAGAAGGCAGAATATGACCACCATCAATACAACATTAATAGAGCGAACCTAAATACATCCCGTATTGAATTTACACCTAAAGCATTCAAATGACAGAAGGAATTTCGGCCACACCATATGAACAAAGTAAACCTAGGGAGCACAAACATAGTATAGATGGAAAAAAAAAAGCATATATCCACAGCCAGAGAACTTGAAGGAGCGTTGCCTTTCTTCTTCTGATAATTAAAGAGCGATAAGTTATTATTGCAGAAACATCACATAAAGAAGAAGACCATCGCCCTCTATAAGTATGATGGCTGTTTAAAAGTTAATGTTACATATTGAAGGCTAAGTGAATTGTGAGGACCATCTGATCTTATGTTATCTACAAAATTGGCTGTCCATGATATGCATCTGCTACATGAATGCTCCATCTTCAAGTAGTCACTAAAGGAACAGATCCTTTAAATGGAAGCATACAAGAATAGGTGACATACTTGACACTGTCAATCAGCACAACGACGAATATCCGAGAGAGGGACTTTGGACCCATCATGCCATCAACATCACCATCACCTGCCTCTCTTGGATCAACAAGCACAGATACAACCATGGAAGAAAGTGACTTATTTCCACTGAAGTTCTCTTGCTTTCCAGTTTGTTCTTCAGAAATGTTGTGGGAGGGTCTAGAAAGGGAAACCGAAGGACCATTGAGGATCCTTCTATTTCTAACCTTGTGGATGCGTGTAGCATTCTGCCTTTCTTCCATAGATAAATTCCTCGCCGCATTGGTAGCAGGAACTACGGCTCCTGGAGCAGAAGATGACACATCGAACTGGAACACTTCTGTACACATGCCTGAACTCAACAAAGGCCCTGACCAAATGAACAGACAAAAGCATTAAACTACTGGAAAGCGGAAGGCTTCTTCAAACCATCAATTCAATTGGAATATGTACCATGACGAGGAAGGTACAGTGAGGACAGATAGAGAATTAAGAAAGGGACTGCGTAAGAAACAAAATCAAGAAAGGGCCTGTACTAGAAGATAGTCATTCCCAGCAACTCAAAATTCGTAATTCCTCAAAGCAAACATGTGAAAGAGAAGCAACTCAAAGCCAGATTCAACTCCATGGAGATTTGTTTATGGCAGTGTTATCAAAGGCGAAAAGAGCAAAAAAGCTCTAAGGTCAATTTGGGCTTTATGCGCAAAGCCAAATAAAGCGTGGGCTTTAACGAAGAAAGGGCAAATAGAGAAAAACTACAAAAATGTATGTGTACTCCAAGAATAATATCTATAAGCATGAATACCAACTATATGGACGAAGAAATTGAAGAGAATTTACGACAAAATGAAATATCAATTGTTTAGTGTCGCGTCTTCCGGATTACGCTCGTTAGTAAGGAAAAGTATGCCTTAGAGCCTTGACGACAACAGTGAAGCGCCCGTTAAGCGAGGTGAAGCGCTAAACATGTTTTGAGTCTCGCTTCAGGGCTTAAGCGCGCTTGCCTTTGATAACACTGGTTTATGGTATAATGTGCAAGAAAAATACATTTCCATCCCCACAATAACAGGGAAAATATCAGCAATGAATAAGCTAAATGATATGAGGTCCTTAAAACCACTCAGTCATATCACAAAGATAGGAATAAACAAAGCAAGACTAGATTGATTAGCACTTACCAGCAACACCTTCAAGGAACCACTGTTGCACAGTTGACTTCCCATTCTCCTCCCCATTTCCGAGAGCCCTTTGTCCCACTGCCGGAATTCGATAAAGGTGAGGATGGCTTCCTGCGATAGCAGGAGCTAAATCCCCAGGAACTGCGAGGCCTGTCTCTCTAAT
Organism: Nicotiana glauca; assembly: GCA_026770625.1. Taxonomy (NCBI): domain Eukaryota; kingdom Viridiplantae; phylum Streptophyta; class Magnoliopsida; order Solanales; family Solanaceae; genus Nicotiana; species Nicotiana glauca. Next base: position 35,608 of record MU681972.1, on the reverse strand, counting down.
GTTCTTATCAGCACCTCCATGAGATGCCATGGCTTTTTCACTTGCCAATACAGAATGAATTATCAAGTTTCCATCAATCTTCACAAGTTTATCATTCCTTGGGACATACAAAGATGCAGCTAGAGGGTCACTGCCATTGACATTTGGCTGAGCGCTCTCATCCTGACCTCTCCGACCACAATGTGAGCTATAATCCTTTCCACTGTATTTTCCAGATTGACCAGTCCCATTCACAGGCCCGTCAACAGCCAAGACTCTTCCATGATGTTTATTATAAAACCCATTCCCAAAGGAACCTCCACTCATAAACGGTTCCGTCATTCCACCATATCTCACATTCAACAAAGGAACCAACCCACCAAATAGCAGCATGAAAAACAGCAAGCCAAGGAAACTAACACTTGCAACCTTCTTAGTTTTCACCTCAGTCCTCTTTTTCTCCACTTTCTTGCTACTCTTTGACGCAGGCGCTGCACCCTGTGGTTTCAACTTAGGAATGGGAACCAATGGCACTTGTGATCCTTGCGGCTTCACCATATAAGGTGGAGTATATGGCATCCATGGATACATCACAGGATGATGCGGATACATCCCAGGGGGTGGTGGTGGCACTTGCGAAGGTACACCAGCACCCCCCAACTGAGTCTTTAGAGTAGCATTTTCCGCCATTATATAAGATATCCTAGCATTCAAATCTTGAATTGTTGAATGCATTATTCTAACTTTATCCTCTAATTCCTCAACATAGTGCTTCTTTCTTTGCCTTGACAATTGAGCACTTTCCCTATTCCTAATCAATCTAGCTCTCTTCTTTTCATCCTCATCATTACTAACATTGTCACCCAATGCAACATTAGTCAATTTTTGGTGTATTCTTATGTTACTAGAATCTTCACTACTTTTTTTCCTCTTCAACAAGGAGCTACAGTTACTTATATTAGCATTGACACCCTCTAATTTGATTTTCTCTTCTACAACTCCATTTTTTATTGAATTATTTCCAAAATTAGGAGAAGAATGTACCGATTTGTTCGAATCTGACGGATAATTCAGCCCTTCTGAGACATTTGAACCACAATTGCCCGAACTCTGCGACTCCGGCGAATGGCAATTCAAAACCCTAGCATCACCCAAAACCTTGTTGTCAATAGCAGACTCCCGAGAACCCTCATGGTTGGATCCGTTGGACTCCGGCGATGGAACGTTAAGGTACCCGGAGACATCGCCAGAAACCAGGTGGGACAACGTTGACGACGTTGCATTCAAAACATCTGAGCCGCTTGAGCTCTGTCGAAGCTCGGGCGATGAGGTATCCATAACCATAACGCCTCCAGCTGCTTGATTGCCGGAAAAATTGCAGAATTCCGCTGACGTGGACTTGAAATATCTAGAAGAATCGTCGAAATCCCCAATCAATTGACTCCCAGGTTGACCAAAGCAATTCAGGTCAGCTGGAACAAATTTCGAACCCGGAGGTTCCTCTCCAGAAGAATTATCAAAATTCCCAATCAGTTGATTCCCAGGTTGATCATAAAAACTCGGGTCAACTCGATCCGTATCCGACCCGAAACAATCGGCCAGGAAATCAGGGTTGAGAACGGCATCACCGTTATTAAGGAAGATATCATCGAAGGATAAATCGAAATCGAGTTCATCAAGCATGAATTCATCACCCTCCGGTAATTCCATTGGAAACCCGTCGATTTTTCCTTGATCTGCTGCAGTCATGTGTTGGGCAAAATAGGTAGGGTCAAGCGGTGGAATTGGAAGACCGTCAAATTCACCGGTGGAATTCGCTGCTGCAGACGGTGGTGGATCGGCCAAAATCAGGCCAGCCATGTTTGGAGTTCTTCAATTTCCGGCAATTGATCAAGAAGAGAGAGAGGGTGTGGGGTTTGGAGGGGGGGGGGGGG
>MU681972.1:0-16973 GCA_026770625.1 Nicotiana glauca | reverse complement strand
TTCTCCCTTGCCGGGATAGTTGGGCTGTTAGCTGTACCCTTGCCGGGTTTAACTGTTATGTTGATGTTTTTCCCTAATGGGACCTCCTGTGGAAAGATTATTAGTGTTATGAATTATAATATGGGATCATGTGGCACGCCGACCACTTATGAATTATAATATGGGATCGTGTGACACGCCGACCACTTATGAATTATAATATGGGATCGTGTGGCACGCCGACCACTTATGAATTATAATATGGGATCGTGTAGCACGCCGACCACTTATGCACTAATAAATGGGATCATGTGGCGCGCCGTCCACTTAGACTTATATATTTATACAAGCTATAGTATTGAGATTGTTACATTGTTATATCTGTTGACTTGTTCTTTACTGTATCTCCCCGAGCATGTCTCTTTCCCCCTTTGTTACTGGTATTCCCTTGTTGTTATTTCCATTGTTGTACATATATATAGATATCTGCACAGGTTGATTTCGGTAGGTCCTGTCTAGCCTCGTCACTACCTCGCCGGGGTTAGGCTAGGCACTTACCAACATATGGGGTCGGTTGTGCTGATGCTACACTCTATGCCTTTTTGTGCATAGATGCGGACGCAGCTTACGGACCATAGCGGTAGGATTTTCTGGGAGCTATCTTCAGTCTAGGGACTCTCGAGGTAGCCTAGCTGACGTTCGCAGGCCGAAGTCCCTTTGTTTACTTTTGTTTGTTCATCTTGTATCAGGCAAACACTATGTATTTCTTTTTTTTTCCAGACTTATTTGTAGTATTCTGTAGTAGTCCGTGAGTAGTGACACCAGGTACTGGGTAGAAGTAAATTTTGAAAACTTCCGCATTTTTTTCGTTTGCAGTTATTTAAGTATTTATAAGTCTTACGCATTTGATTATCATTTCAGTTTGTTATAATTGTTTAAAAGAAAACAGTAGAAATGTTGTATGAAATGGCTTGCCTAGATCCGACAGTAGGCGCCATCACGACTCTCGATGGTGGGAAATCCGGGTCGTGACAAAAGCAAAAGGAGAACGAGATGCTGAGGGAGTTTGTATCACGTTTCCAATTAGAATGAATGGAGTTACTACCGGTCTCCAATGACTGAGCCGTACAAGCCTTCACTCAGGGGCTAAACGAATGAAGTTTGATAGCTTGCAGAACTTGGTCGCGTATTCTGCTGTGACTTGGGCAGATGTGCATAACAGGTACCAATCAAAAATTAGGGTCGAGGATGACCAATTAGGAGTCCCCTCGGGTTCAGTTTATCCAAGCAGGTTACTAGCAAGGGAGTTAGGAAATGCACACGGGGGTCAAGATCAAATAAGGAAAGATATCATCCATACGTTGAGGATCGAAGGAACATTTCAAGGCGTAACATACCTCGGAATGATTGAAAAACGGATCGAGGTCAAAGTTCTCGGGAACTCATGAGCAAAATCGGGTTTGATAAGCACTTGGGACAAGCAGAGGCACCCAGATTATCAAAGTATAACTTCAGCGTCGATGCCTCGGGGATCGTCTCAACCATTGGCAAAATTAGAGAAACTAGATGGCCCAAGCCTATACAGATCGATCTTTCTCATAGGAACCCCAACTTTATGTACAAATATCATGGTACTCATGGGCACAAGACTGAAGATTGCAGGCAGCTTAGAGAGGAGGTATCCTGGTTGTTCGATGAAGGGCATCTTCGTGAATTTCTTAGCGACTGGGCCAAGAGCCATTTCCGAGAAACGGATGCAAACAGGAAGAATGAACTGGAAGTACCTCAGCATTTCATTCACATGATCATCGGTGGAGTTGACGTCCCACACGGACCTATATTCTAACGTACCAAAGTTTTCGTCACAAGGGAAAAACGGACTCGAGATTACATGATCGAGGACACCTTCACGTTCAAGGAGGATGATATCGAGGCCTTATCTCAGCCTCACAATGATGCACTGGTAATTTCTATGCTTTTAAATAAAGTTCAAATTAAACGTGTTCTCGTGGATCTAGGAAGTTCGGCAAATATAATCAGGTCAAGGTTCATGGAGCAGCTCGGATTGCTCGATCAAATCATATAGGCATCTCGAGTCTTGAATAGCTTTAGCATGGCAACTGAAACAGTGAAGGGAGAAATCATCCTCCCAGTCAACGTGACCGGAACCATACAAGACACTAAATTTCATGTCATCAAAGGTGACATGAGGTACAATGCTTTGTTGGGAAGACCGTGGATCATAGCACGAGGGCGGTGCCATCTATCCTTCATCAAATAATGAAGTTCCCAATAAAAGATGGTGTTAAAATAGTATATGGAGAGCAGCATGCAGCTAAGGAGATGTTTGCAGTACATGACTTGAAAACGATTGACACCATCCATAATGGAGAAGTTAAAAGACGAGCAAGACGTCAAATAGAAATCACAGCCCATGCCCTCGGTTGAGCCAGAGTGACGGGTGATCGACGGACAGGTGGTCAATGATGAAGAAAAAGATTTCCTTGCCCCCCGAGCCTTCATTTCCCCCGAGGAATCAGACGCGACTAAGTCCACAATCGAAGAACTCGATTAGGCTATATTAATCGAGCATCTTCCGGAATGAAAGGTATATCTGGGGATGGGGTTAACCCCCGAACTCAGGAAAAAATTCATTCAATTTCTTATCGACAATATTGATTGCTTTGCCTGGTCCCACTTAGAAATGACAGGGATCCCCCCGGAGATAACTACCCGTTGACTAAGTGTCGACCCCACATTTAAGCCGATGAACCAAAAGAGGAGACCTCAGTCCGAGGTAAAGCATGCATTCATCAAAGAACAAGTATCAAAACTTCTCGAAATAGGATTCATTAGGGAAGTAAAATATCCTGAATGGATAGCTAACGTAGTGGTAGTCCCTTAAAAGGGGAATAAACTTAGAATATGTGTGGCATTATAACAAAGTATTCCCTAAAGATTCTTTTCCACTACCCAACATCGATCGATTGATCGATGCTACGGCTGGCCACGAGATCCTTGCCTTTTCGATGCCTACTCCAGGTACAATCTGATTCAAATGAACCCGAAGGACCGGGAAAAGACTTCGTTCATCACAAAGTGTTGTATAAATTGCTATAATGTAATGCCCTTCGGGCTAAAGAAGAAATGAGCCACGTATCAGCGCCTAGTTAATAAGATGTTCGAGCATCAAATAGGCAAATCTATGGAAATTTATATTGATGACATGCTAGTTAAGTCCATACGCGTAGAGGACCATTTGACTCATTTGCAAGCGACATTCGATATCCTAAAAAATTACAATATGAAGCTCAACCCTGAGAAATGCGCTTTCGGAGTCGGTTCAGGCAAGTTTTTGGGCTTCATGGTGTCGGAAAGGGGGATAGAGATCAACCCCAATAAAATCAAAGCCACCGAGGAGATCACCGTGGTGAACAATGTGAAATTCGAACAAAGGCTAACCGGGAGAATATCTACCCTAGGCCAATTTATTTCGAGGTCATCAGATCGGAGCCATCATTTCTTTTCTCTACTCAAAAAGAAGAACAACTTTGTATAGACTCCAGAATGCCAGCAAGCCTTGGAAGAATTAAAAAGGTGTCTCTCGAGCCCACCCCTGCTCCATACTCCGAAGGAGAATGAAACACTCTACTTGTATCTAGTCGTGTCCGAAGTAGCGGTAAGTGGTGTGTTGGTTCGAGAAGAGCAAGGTACGCAATTTTCTGTCTATTATATGAGTTGGATCCTAGGAGATGTTGAAACGAGGTACCCCCATTTGGAAAAGTTAGCTCTTGCATTAACATAAGCCTGAATTATCGGGAAGATTGGCCAAATGGGCCATAAAACTTGGAGGATATAATATCGAATATCAGCCTCGAACGACTATCAAGTCTCAAATTTTAGCAAACTTCATGGCTGATTTCTCTCCTGCCCTCGTACCCGGAGTAGAAAAGAAAATCTTGCTAAAAATGGGTATGTCATCGGGGGTATGGAACCTCTTCACAGATGGTGCCTCGAATCTGAAAGGGTACAGACTCGACATCATTTTAAAACCACCTACAGGCAGTGTCATCAGGCAATCTATCAAGACTTCTAAATTGACTAATAATGAGGCCGAGTATGAGGCCATGATTGCAGGTCTCAAACTAGCCAAGGGCCTTGGGGCAGAGGTCATCGAGGCAAAATGTGACTCCATTTTGGTAGTAAATCAAGTAAACGGTAGCTTCGAGGTTCGAGACAACTGAATTCAGAGGTACTTGGACAAACTTCAAGTGACCTTGCACCGCTTCAAGGAATGGATGCTGGATCATGTACCTCGGGAGCAGAATAGCATGGCCGATGCACTTGAAAACTTGGGGCCATCGGTAGAAGAAGATGATATCGTCCTGGGACTGTCATCCAACTATCTAAGTCGGTGGTTGAAGAAGGCCATGCAGAGATTAATTCAACAAGTTTAACGTGGGGTTGGAGGAATAAGTACATCGACTACTTGAAGCATGGGAAGCTCCCCGAGGACCCAAAAGAGTCAAGAACACTTCGAGCCAAAGCAACTCGATTCTCACTCAATGAAAATGGAACATTGTACAGAATAACCTTTGATGGACCACTGGTAGTGTGCATGGGACCCAGGGACACCGATTATGTATTACGAGAAATCCATGAGGGTACTTGTAGGAATCATTCTGGTGCAGACCCTCTGGTTTGCAAGGTGATCAGAGCGAAGTATTATTGGGATAGCATGGAAAAAGGATACTAGGGAGTTCGTTCAAAAGTGCGATAAATGCCAAATATTTGCACCGATGATCCATCAACCCGGTGTACAACTCCACTCGGTCATATCCCCATGGACATTCATGAAATGAGGGATGGACATTGTCGGACCCCTACCAACGACGCCAGGTAAAGCTAGATTTATTTTGTTTATGACTAACTACTTCTCAAAGTGGGTTGAAGCACAGTCCTTCGAGAAGGTAAGAGAAAAAGAAGTTATCGACTTCATATGGGACCGCATCATATATTGATTCGGGATACCCGCCGAAATAGCATATGACAATAGAAAACAGTTCATTGGTAGTAAAGTAACAAAATTCCTTGAGGACCATAAAATCAAAAGGATCCTATAAGCACCTTATCACCCAAGTGCAAATGGTCAGACCGAGTTCACAAACAAAACTATCATTCAAAACTTAAAGAAAAGGTTGTAGACATGTGATTTTTGACCCTCCCCAAGATTTTACATATTTTGGCATATAAATATTTAGTTTAGGTCTAATATTGCTATTTCAATTAGTTTTCACTCTTTTACTTTATTTTGTCACAAAAATAAAAATTACAAAAATATTTTTTCTTTTTAGCTAATTGATATAAAATCGTAATTAATTGAAAATGAGTTCATAATTTTATAGTTGTTATTTTAGGAGCTAATATTTTTAGTCTAATAGAGTTAAAGGGTCACTTTTAAAGGTATATTTGGCCAAATTTGGCCCAATTCGGATCTAGCCCATAATCCTAGGCCCAATACCCACTAAGCTAATCCTAAAATCTTAATAAAACTAGACAAGACCTAAGACCTAAGGGGAAGCTTTCAGCCATTTTTATCATGAAAACACACACAAAAAAAAAACAACCTAGACCATAGAGCACCCTTCATCTTCCTAATCAAGACATCATCTTCTTCACAAAAGAAGCAGCATGAGAGATACAACTCTAAAAAACCCTAGCACCCATCTCCTACACTAACCAGCCGTCGCCTGCCAGCCCGCATGCCACCATCGTCGCTAGCAGTCCCGGCCAAACCCCCCTGAACCCTAGAACTTCTTCACCTCACCCAAACGACCCTTCAACTCTTCCTCTCACCAAACCAGCGACGTCCAAGCCGGAAAACCACCCCGAAAACAGTTGCACCAGCACCCTCACGACATCAGACCCGCCAAAAACCAGCAACAGCAGTTCGCTGTAACCCAAGAACCATTCTTATTCCTCTTCACAACCTAAGAACACTCTAAGCTTCTTCTTCTCCATCCAAAAACCAACGACATACCTGAAGCTCCATCAAAATCGACCCATGCTCCTTTCAATAAAACCAGCAGCACGCCGTCGTCTCCCTCCAGCTCTAACCAAATCAGTTCGAGGAATAAGGAGTCGAGGTGCAGCAGAGTCGAGCTTTCCGACGCCGATTCAAGTTTCCATCCGTGGTTCTAACGCCTGTGTTTCAGAGCTGTTGCACAGTTAATTTCAGATTTGTTTGAGGTTTATTTCTCATTTCCTTCCACATCTTATTTGCTGAACCTCAAAACCTTTATTATTTGGTTAATTTATCGATCGCTCTGTTCGTTGATCGTACGAGTTACTATATATCATTGTTCTGTTTTTGGTTGTCTTAATAATATCTGCTCTGTTAATGATTTTATTTACACGTTGTTTAGAAAAAAAATTGTTTTGGATGGGTTTTGATGGTAAAATTGAGTTGTTGATTCCATGTTTCATCACTTTATTAAGAGGTAATTGTTTAAGGCTTCACAATACCGAATTTGTGGGTGTTAGCTTTCAAAACGTGAGGAAATTGGACTTAGATAATTTTATTGCTCTCTTATTCTTACTCTCATGAATTTGGTAACTAGGAGCATACTTATGCCATTAATATTCATAAACATCGTAGCTTGCTTTAGGTGCGTTTATAATAAATCATCGTGACTATGGGTACGGTTCCCGTGACGTAGTTGTGATGCTTAATTTCTAAAATCCGGGGGTACATTTATGTGACCCGGCCACAATTTAATCTTGTTAATAAAATAAACATGTTGTAGATCATGGGTACGGTTTCCGTGACATGATTCGCAACGTGTAATCAAATAATTAGTTGTTTGACAATCGTGGATTTTTAAAAGCGGTAGAAGGAATAAGATGCAGAATAGGTTTAAAATATATAATTAATCAATAATTAGGCAAATAATAATAGTTGAGCGACTGTGCTAAAACCACGGAACCCGAGAATGCCTACACCTTCTCCCAAGTTAATAGAATTTCTTACCCGGATTTCTGTATTCGCAGACTATAAAATAGAGTCAATATTTCCTCAATTCAGGATTTTAAACTGGTGACTTGGGACACCATAAATTATCCTAAGTGGCGAATCTGAATTTGAATAAATAATCCCGTTTCAATTATTGTCACTTTAATTGGAAGAACTCCCTTATACCCTTTCAGGTGTAAAAAAAGGAGGTGCGACAAATTAGATGATGCAAAGGGAAAATTGAGAGAAGTGTTGCTCGAAGTGCTATGGGCATATCGAACGATGTCAAAGTCGAGCATGGGGGAGACCCCCTTTTCTTTGGTGCACGGATCTGAAGCATTGATCTCAGTCGAAGTCGAGAAACCTAGCGTCAGGTTTCAGCATGCCAACGAGGGCTCAAATCACAAGGCTATTCCCTCGAACTACTCGATGAAAAATGAGAGGCCGCATTCATTCGAATGGCCGCGCAAAAATAAAATATCGAAAGTTATTACAAAAGAAGGATGAACCTTCGATATTTCAGAGTCGGGGACTTAGTCCTAAGAAAAGTCACTCTGAACACTTGAGACCCAAATGAAGAGAAATTAGGTCCCAATTGAGAAGGACCGTACTGTTTCCTCGGAGTCGTAGGGAAAAGATCCTACAAACTTATCACAATGGAAGGCGAGCAACTACAAAAAAATTGGAATGTATCATTGCTCAAGCGATATTACTGCTGAGGTATGACCTTCTCCCCTTTTCCGTTTGTATTTAAAACTAACTCCTTGCAGATGTTCAGTTAGAGATATCTAGGCACCTTTCAGCTCGAAGACCTTGGGTTTGAAAGCATGTGTTGCACTCTTTTTCCCTTAGATCGAGTTTTATCCCAAATGGATTTTACCGACAAGGTTTTTAACGAGGCAACACCTATATGCTACCTAAGGAACATTCAACAAGTATTCAAGGCTTCTTTTCAATCAACCTCGAACACTAGGGGGGCATCACCCTCGGAGAATATACTTTTGAGAAATATACTTCACGCCTAAGAGGGCCTCGATAGGAGAACTTTATAATGGGCCAAATGGTCAAATGAAACATGTCCATATAGAATAGTCGAGCCTTGACGGTAAAGCATACGCATATATTAACTAGTTAATGAAGCATTCTGGTTATATCGAAAACAATTTGTATCTCAAATAAGTTTGCTATCATATGAGCCCTACACTTGCAATCCTACGGGAAGCGACTCAAGGGCCAAAGCACCCCAAAGTACCAAGGGACTGTCACTGACAGTCAATACATCAGAGTCATCAAAAATTCGGACTCAGAAGACTTCAAAGAGGCACCCCCTCAAAACAAAGGCCAAGGCTAATATACTCGAGAACCAACTCTACGAACAAGTTCGAAAAGTTTTCGGGAAACAAGTCCAAGTGACAAACCCGAAGACTACGACCATACTAAAAGACTACAGTTATATAAAGTCTACGACCAAATTAATGCGATTCGGAGACGTCCGACTTCTGCTATAAAATTAAAGGTCTTCAAGCATTGAAAAACTGGTTAAGTCAGGCTACCCTTGGCAAAAGCAAAATATAAGGGGCTTCGACAAATTTAGCCCCCGAAAAATCTAAGGGCTTCGATAAATTCAGCCCTTGAATAATCCAAAGGCTTCAATAACACCAGCCATCGGAAAAACCTTAAGAGGTATTCGATCATGCCTACACAAACCAAATGACTAATAATGTTCCGATACGTCGAGCCTTCAAAAAACCCAACAGGTACAAAAACACATGCTAAGGAATAACTAAAATTTCACTAAGTCTTTTAGCCAAAATGAGGGAGAAATTATAGAGCTATTTTAGAGGTTGAAACGGCCCAACTAAAAGAGACTAAGGGCCGATATAAAGAGCCTAAGGCCAATCATTAAAATAGCCTAAGGGCCAATATATAAGAACCCAAAGGCCAACTTCGAAAGGCTTAAGGGCCAAAAACTTATAGTTCGAGACTCCGCTCTCATTTTTTATCAGAAGTCGAGGTTCACAAAATCCCGAGCTTACATTGAATTGATTTAAACTTCGCTTGAAGATTATTATATCTATCGATAAAGATCTAAGGGTTCATAACACCCCGAACCCCAAACCAATCCTCAGACTAACCGTTCAAAAAACAATGTTAAATCCAGCACACACCAAAGGCAACATAAGAAGTTCCCCTCATATTTCCAAAAGATGATTACGGGAGATCTATACAAAGGAGCTCACAAAGAAACAAAATAAAGTAACCTAAAAACTACTTCGGGGTCACATCCTTAGCAGCCGTATCTTCAGGAGTCGCATCTTCGAGAGCCTCATCCTCGGGGACTTCATCCTCGTCTCCTCCACTCTCATAGCCACTGGCTGAATCATCCTCATCGAGAAACAGAGCGGCAACCTCTTCTTCCTAAATCTTCGCTGCTTCAATATCGGTTGAAAGATTGAAGCCGCGAGCATGTACCACCTCGAGGGTCATCCTTCGGGGTAGTCGCCTAGCATGATCAAGGATACTTGATAACTTAGCCTTCGCCACAGAAAAGATCTCCTTTTCCCGAGCATTAGCTGCTTTGGCTTTGGCTCAATACGAAGTCATAATTGTCGCAGCATCGGATTTGGCCTTGGCCAGCTCAGTAGTAGATCTGGCTTTAAGCTCCTCAATTTCGAGGCCCCGAGCTAGGCTTTCCTCCTTCACACCTCGAAGCTAGCGTTCGAGAAATGCTAACTGCTCTCTTAAAGTCTCCTTCTCAGAGGCGAGATTGTCCATACCTTGCCTCCACCCCAGGGTCTCGTCTTCTTTCATCTTAAGCTCTTCCCGAAGCTGTGCCTCCAAGTCTGCCTTCTGATGAAACTACAAAATTAAAAGTGTTTGTCGCCAAAACAAACAAGTATGTAACAGACCTTCAAGAGCTATATTACCTTCTCAACATGCTCGGCTCGACCTTGGCATGCTTGCATCAACTCAACTCGTAGATCCCCATCTATTTCTTAGCATAGAGGGTTTTGACGACGTCCCTCTCCTCCAAAGTCTTCTTAAGCTCAGCCTCGCTTCGAGCAAGATCGGCTTGGTACTAGGAAAATACCCTTTTATATAGCACCATAACCTTCATGAAAAAAGAGAAAAGATAGATTCAGAAAAGCTAAAACAAAGGTATAGGCATATAAATAGAAAACTCACTTGTTTGAAGAGTCTACGAGCCTCATCAAAAATGAAAGAAGCATCGGGGTAGGGGCCATCTTCAAGCCCTGCGAGACATGCTCGAAAGATGTCATGACCTTCATGGCTTGCTTCCACTTCGGAAGACCTCATATTCTGAGCATTTCGGATTTGTCTCTTAGATAACACGGGGCCAGGAGGTGAATCATCCACATCGATTACCCCAAGTGATCCTCTCAGGACATTCTCTTTTATTTGAAGAGGCTCGGGATCAGGTCGGTCGTCCTTGACCTCCAAATGATTTCCTAGGCGAGGTGTCTTCTTTCTAGACAATGGTTTGAGGACTTTTTTTGAACTTCCTTCGGAGATTTCTTCGGCTCCGGAATGAGCCACATCAACCACCACTGGCTGAATGGGCTTCGAAGCATTAGCATTTTTTCTTTCACGGGTTATCAGCAGGCAGTCGTTATCTTCTTCTTCCTCCTGATCCCGAAGGCGTTGGGCCATTTCCAGAGATAAGGCCATTGTATCGGCCTTTGTCCTTAGAGCCACGATCTGCTTCGGCTTCGGGGGATTTTCATATGACTCTTTTCTTCTTTTTCTTTCTTTTAAAGGCTTCGGAACCTCCATTTCATCAGCCGGGGCTGGCTGCAAATCGACAATGTCTCCAAGACCTACATGAAACCGAGGTAAGTATCCTATAATAGAAGCACAAGAAAACAAATAAGAGAACTTACCATGGTTTTTGGCCTCCCATCGACCCTTGACCAGATCTCGCCAGCAACGCTCCGAGTAAGAGGAGATGGAGTCTAACTTTTGGATCCAACCCTCGAGTTTCGGGACTCCACTAGGAAACCATCGTAAAGGGGTTAGACCAATAAAAAATATAAAGCCGGGAAAAGAAAAGAAATCAGGGTATATACCTACTGCGTACTCACGTTTCATGTTCCACTCCTCGGGGAATGACATCCAATCAGCAGAAATCAAATCGGAGGTCCTGACTCAGACAAACCATTTCATCCACCCAAGGTCTTTGTCCTCATCGATACTGGAGAAGAGAGATTTTAAGGATCGGCATTGCAATTTTATCAAACCCCCACGATAAAGTTGGGGACTGTACAGTCTGATTTGATGATCGAGGGTAAAAGACATCCCTTTGATTTGGCTCGAAAAGAACCTGATCAAGTAAATGATTCGCCTGAAGGAGGGGTAGATCTGACCAAGCACCACTCGGTACCGTTGGCAAAAGTCAAGAATAACTAGATCTACGGGACCTTGAGCCAGAATTGCAGGACCAACATAAAAGGGTAGGTATATACACTCCAGTACCACGCTTTATATATAGTGATGTCCTCCTTGGAGGAAGGAATCACTATTTCTTTATTATCCCACTTACAATCCTCCTTCACCTGCCTGAGCTCGGCCTTGGTCACCAAACAAACATATCGAGACATGGGCTCGCATCGGCCTGGTGTCAATACAAGTTTCTCAATTTTGAATTAGATATTATTTCACATGGCGGGGGGATGCGCTCCTCAATATGAGGGGGCACTATTGGTTTACTCTTGGTCAATCGAGAAGATAAAGAAGCTTTTTCTTTCTGGGAAACCGGTTTAGAGGTTTTAGCCATCGTAATGCGGAAGCTCCAAGAAAATGAAAAGTGCTGATATTAAAGAGAAGGGAGAGTTCAAGAAAATTGAAAAAGTCTAATGAGACTATGAGAATAAAGTTTGTAAGGTTGTGAAATCTATCTATTTACAGAGGTCATTTAAGCGTGCTGAGGAAGCCAAAAGGCCGAACGCCAGCTGCCTCCAATTAATGATTTTGGGAATCGCACAAAAAGCAACTTTTCAACCGCTTCAACCACTGATGCTATGATATTGGCATCAGGACCAAGTCATCATTAATTCGTCAAAAATCATAAAGGGCAGCCTATAAGTTGAGTTCGAGCAGGATATCCACTCGATTACTAAGCCCAAGGGCTATCCGAGTTCGAGGAATTTCTTACTCGAAGACTATAAAAAGGTCGTAGTGTTATCCTTATTACAAGTTCGAGCAAATGCCCGCTCGACTGTAAAAGCTCAAGGGCTACCCAAGTTGGAGAAGTTTCCCACTGGGGGACTGCAAGGAAATCTAAGGATTTACTTCATTTCGAGATCTTGCTATCGCCTAACTCGGGCTCGAGAATCCGACATTCCGAGTTCACATTTAAGCTCAGCTCGAGGATTAACAAGAATCTTGAGGGGTATAGTGTTAATCAATTAAAAACCTAAGGGTTTATTATGTCCTTGGCTCGATATTTGGGCTAGTCATTGGAATCATAAAATTGAGTCTTTTATGAATAAAAATAGAATAAAATTTAGCATGAGTCGAAAGGAATATAATAGGATCCTTTTATACCTCCAAGAATTGATTACAAAGTATAATTACGGCACCCACGAATGATACTTACACAGGAACAAAAGAAGCAAAAGACAAAAGCCAAAGATCCTAATTTACTTTTAAGGCCACGACCTCGAGAGCATCATCTTCGGAAATCCTCTTCTCTGGGGCACCATTTCTGATCTTTGGAAACATTTGGCTGAAGGCCCTCGATAGATGTAATTATATCTCTCACAGCCGAGGTTGAGCATTTCGTTGAAACTTGGGGCCATAATACATTAATAAAGAACAAGGAAAAGGAAAAAAAGCAAAAATGGTTGCAAGATGCACGAGCAGCAATCCAAGAGTGATCATCCTCGAAACTCTATTCCGGTATGGGATGCAAAAGTTAGTAGATGATAGTGCCACCTCATTTTATGGAAAGCAAAAAGAATGAGGCGCCACACTAGATTGAAGTTAAGAGAGATGAGGAGTAGTGTAAAGTTCGCATATCTTCTGATACAGGAAGGATTCAATGCCCTTCTCTCTTTGTCTCAAGCCAAAGCTTTGAAAAGGATACCTTAGCGTAACTCGTAAAGTTTCTGCCATGTGACCTTGTGGTCACATATTTAAACCATAGAAATAGGTGATTAGAAGGAGATATAAAGAAGGGAAAGGGCTAAAAGCAGATGAAGACGGAATAAATGTAGTTTTTGTTCAGCCAAGTAACCCCTTATTTATAGAAAGCCTACAACGGGATCGGCGACGCAAGTGGCCGACAAAAGCTGAAATTTATCATCTTATTCTAAGAAATATGGGGACTATCTGTATACAGGCAAAATCAAAGAGCCCGATTTTGAAGTCTTGAATTGGGCTATGAGTCCGAGTTCGGGCGAGTCGAAGTAGGGGTCGGACCCGACTAAAGGAAACACACCTCGAGAAAGCAGGCGAAGGCCTAGAACGACCTACATTGAGGACAGTATAATCTCGAAGACACTCAAGAAAAAGCGAAAATTTCTCAAGGACACGTGGATCAGGGCACAAATTAAAGGATAAGATTTGTACGAAATGGTACAGGTTCATACTAGGTTGTTATACACTTGTACCAATAGAATTTTTTACCACAATTAGGAATGTACTATATTGAAATTTTCTCCTCCTATATAAAGGGGACCCCAATTATTTGTAAAGCACACATTATTCATTGCAATAGAATATTCTACTCTGCTTTTATTGTTTACCGTGTTCAACAAGTGTTATTCAGCTTTATTGTTTTTACTTTATACTTCATTGTTCTTAGCTGGCCTCGAGGCCCCAAAGAAAGTCGAGCTCGAGGTCCTTATTGTTCGAGCAACACTGGTTTGGTTCATCAATTCTTCTTACTTAGAGTTAACATTACTTGCATATTCACTAGTATTGGAATACATCACATATCTTTAAAATCAAAAATCAAATTTGATTGTTAAACCCATTTTTCGAGGTAAACAAAGAGGTAGTTGGGCATATCTCTACGACGCTCTAGAGTGAGGCTAGTTTGTTTGGACTTGATCTTAGACTGTTAGTGGTTAATGTTGAGTTCACATAACTCTTTCATTCCTCTTAGTGCCAGTCTTTATCTACTGATTATTGTTTTACTTTTCATCTATTTTCTAGTTCTAGTGATGTTTGTGACGACCCGGCCCGTCGTCATGTGAGTTACCATCCCGTTTTCCGCATGTTATGTTTCTCTATGTTTCAATATCAGTATTTGAGGTGATCGGGTAGAATTGGATTGATTTTAGATGGAAATGAGACAATTAGTCTCTTTAAGGAAAGGTCGGTTTGGAAAAGTCAACCGGAAGTTGACTTGTGAGTTAGAGGACTCGGATGTGATTTCTGACAATTCGGTTAACTTCGGGGGATGATTTGAGGCTTAGGAGCGCAATCAAAAGTAATTTTGGAGGTTCGGTGTAAAATTAGGCTTGAATTGGTGAAGTTAGAATTTTGGCGATATCCGGTTGATAGGTGAGATTTGATCCGAGGGTCGGAATGGAATTCCGAGAGTTGCAGTAGCTTCGTTAGGTGATTTGTGACGTGTGTGCAAAATTTCAGTTGAATCGGAGGTGTTTAGGTCGGGTTTTTGATCGAATGTGAGTTGCGGAAGAATTTGATAAACTTAGGCTTTGATTTGGTGAAATTCGATGATTTTGATGTTAATGAAAGTATTTTGATGATTCGAGCAAGTTCGAATAAAGTAATAGAACATGTCTGTGCTTTTAGTTGGGGTCCCGGGGGCCTCGGGGTGGATTCGGGTGGTTAAACGGAGAGTTTGGAGTTTGTTACATGTTTAAGAATTTCTGGTTCTGTCATTTCCGCATCTGCAGAAAAGGGACCGCAGAAGCGGTTCCGCAGATGCGGCGAGGAGGTCGCAGAAGCGGTCCTTAAGGGCTTGGCAATTTCCGCAGAAGCAGAAGGCAGTCCGCAAAAGCGGACATCGCAGGAGCGGTTTTCGACCGTAGAAGCGGTCCTGGGGATTTTAAGTTAGACCGCAGAAGCGATTATTTTGATGCAGGAGCCACAGATGCGGTATCCCAACCGCAGAAGCGGAGACCTGGCTGGGTTTAAGTGAACAGTGTTTTCACGATTTTGAAAGAGAAGAAACATTTTGGACTTCGGACTAAGGAGATTTTGGGCAATTCNAACTTAAGAGAGATTAAACTAGGGATTTGAGGGGTCAAATGAACTCCGATTCTTGTGAATTTGATATGTATAGACTCGTGGCGAGATAAGGATCGTATTGATGTAAAATTTTCAGGATTTCGAGAAGTGGTCCCGGGGCTCGAGTTTTGCCAACTTCGTGATTTTCGACGTTTTTCGAGTATTTTCGATTGGGTTATGTTCCTTTAGCTTATTGTAACACATTCCTTGTGGTTTTGGTCAGATTCGACGTGCGAGGAGATCGATTCGAGGGGAAAAGGCTTGGTGAGCTAGAGTCTTGGCCGGCTAGAGGTGAGTAATGATTTTAAATGATGTCCTGAGGTTTTGAGACCCCGGATTTGCACAACTTGGTGCTGTGTTGAGATGAGACACGCGTTCAATGGCGAGCGCTGGGTCATGTATTATTGGGGATTGTGACTTGGTCCAGTCCGAATGATATTTTTTTCCGTGTATTAGCTATGACTTGTTGTTCTCCACTATGACTTGGGCTTATTGCCATATTTGGTGCTTATTGCCGACTGTTTGAACTCCTTATGAGTTATCATCACTGGTTTCCTCACTATTTGAAACATTATTTGAGCTCAGTCCATTGTTATTACACTGTTTCATGAACTCAGCTATATTTTACTCAAACTTGGAGTTTTAACTGATATTTGAACTATTGTTTGAGCTGAGTATTATTGTTTTACTGCTGCCCGAGGGGCTTTTGGTTATCTTTGGACTGATTGAGGCCGAGGGCCAAATGTGAGGATATGATGAGTGATGTGAGGAGGCTTTCAGGCCTCGAGTGATATGTGAGGAGGCTTTCAGGTCTTGAGTGATATGTGAGGAGGCTTTCAGGCCTCGAGCGATATGTGAGGAGGCTTTCAGGCCTCGAGCGATATGTGAGGAGGCTTTCAGGCCTCGAGTGTATTGTGAGCAGGCTTCCAGGCCTCATATTGATATGTTCAGGCTTTCAGGCCTTGTTGCTAGCGCTTGGGCTGTAGGATCCCCTCCGGAGTGTGCACACCCACAGTGAGCGCGGGTACCTATGTGAATGAGAGTGAGCCCGAGGGGCTGATGTTGTAGTGTGTGATTGATACGGAGCCCGCGGTGCTGATACTGTACTGAGAGTTTGATATGGAGCCCGAGGGGAAGGTTCCTGAGCATTTCTTATTGATTAAGAATAATTGTTTTTTTAACTGTTTTCAAAGAGATTTCTTACTGCATTTCACTGGTTTCTACTGTTTGTCTGATTTTACTGCTTGAGATAGCATTAATTGTGCCTTTGTGGGATTTTATGTTCTCAAACTTTATTTATTTTTATTACTCAATGGGTCGGAGTACTCACATTACTCCCTGCACCGTGTGTACAGATACAGGTATAGCAGAGTTCGTTCGTGAGCGCTGATTTCCATCCAGGCCAAGCGGACCCGGAGAGACGAGGTAGCTGTCAGCGTCCACAGCCCCCGTTTCTTCCTTATCTTTTGTATTTCATCTATCTTCGGACTATGTTCTTAGATACAGTCTTGTAGTAGTTATTAAACTCTGTAGTAGCTCATAACTTGTGACACCCCGATTGCGGGCTGGATTTGGGTTGGCTTTCTTGTTATCGCGGTTATGTCCGTATTGTTGGTTATGATATTCCTGCTTTAAGCTTATCTATATATTATTAAAAAGAGAGGATAAATCCCTCTCCTTAAGTCAAGTGGCATCATAAAAAAAAGCCACATGGCATAATTAGTTACTAATTAGTTTTTTAGTTATTAATTAGTTATTA